>JAAAKG020022138.1:0-20232 GCA_010014905.2 Druon quercuslanigerum | reverse complement strand
CCTGTTGATGACAAAATCCTGCACATCATGGCTTAGTGCCTCGGTAGTTGCAATCAGAATATGAACTGCATCCCTGTAACTGATTTTACTCGTTTTGACTCGTCCGTTATCCAAAAGAGAACTGCGTCAAGTATGTGGCTGGTATGTGACTATGCTCTACTAGAGTATTTGGAGTAGCTTTATTCGTGACATACTTTTTCGCATTTTTTTCGAAAACAGTCAGTTATAGAAGAAAAAGTTGTAGACAAAAATATATGAATTTTTAATAGATCTACAACTTTCTTATTAAGCTTTTTTGCATATAATTAATATTTTGTCAAATAAACAAACACATTTGATTTTTTAATGGTTCTTTTGATTTTCAAGGGCCCAGGGGCACCCTTTCCCTTAGTGCGGTTAAGCCTAAATTTAACACGAATTATTTCTACATAAAATGTAACTAAACTGGGGGGTAGCGTTAAAAAAAATCGCAAAAAATTTGTTCCAAGAGTAAATAAGGGCCACCCGAGTACTGCATCAAATCGTATTTTCTTTCGGTGTGGGCGCCCGAAATATGTAGGTACGGCGCTGCCTCGTATACCTGCGTCGACGGTTTGTAATTTCGTACAGAGCCCCGAGCTGCCCGGTCTCACGACTTTCTGGTGTATATTAATGAAAGTAATTTAATAATATATAATATATTTAATAAATGTCAATGGAAAATAACATAAAAATTCTATCTGGAGTTCTAAAATAGAAGGTATCCCAAAATATTTGGTCAAACTGTTTTATCCCGCTCGAAATTATACAGTTATCATTTATTCGTTTAGTTTTATTCTGAACTCTCTCCCCTCGCCACTAGCTAGACTTTATTTTTCTTCTAGAAGGCGAACTTGAGATATTCGAAACATTGTCCCAAAAATCTCCTAAGGCCTCCGAGAGTCATCGACATGGACTATATTTAGGGTCTTCGCGAATCCGCTTTAAATTTTACTAAATAATTATATTGATTTATTGATTTCGACCTAATAGACATTTTTGTAAGTCTAAAAGCTATTATTTATAATAAACAAGAAAAATAATATTTTGTAGCATTTTATACTGTGCGCGAATTTCAACCGATTACAATATGTCCTTGATGTATTTTTATAATAAATTTATCATTAAAATATAATCAAAGTTTCATTCTTAAATGATGCTGTTTTAAATCTAATAACTTTACCTGAAATGGCGTTGATGTCAGCAGGAAATTGATTTGTTAGAGATTTATTTTTCCCAATTCATAAATTGAATGGATTGAACAATATTAACTTCAGAAACACTTACATTGCCATGTATAATCATTTCATTTATATTCATTGAAAGAAGACAATTTAATTGATGATGAATTTATTTGAGGTTAGGCTTCAATGAACTGCAGAACTATTTTAATTAATCAGTTTTTTTTAATTTCTCAACAAGATTCGTATACGGTGTGTATGGCGCATAGAGAAATATAAAAGAACGTAACTTTCATGTAATTTAATTAAAAAGTATGGTCTTCGAAACATTCAAAAATATTATTATCATGGTTCCCTTCGAGCATACTAAATATATCAAGTTTGACGAAAAAATGTCTACAAACCTGAGTTAACTGTGTAGCAATGCATTCATTTATTTGATTTAACAAATATGATTGATATAGTTGTACTTTCGATTTTTTACATACAGAGCAATTACATGTCCAAGAAATATTTCTTGCATAAACGGGAGTTGAAATTTCATATATATTTTATATTAAATTTAGTATACAGGTCATAATAGCAGCGTGCTTCAAAATTTAGTGTTTTCATTTCTTACAATCTTGTCCAATATTCGGAATAAAAATATCAATCTAGAATTCGTCCATTGAATTGCTTTTTATCATTAACATGCAACGTATGGATGGAACTTTTTGAAACATTTTCCCTGAATGGTAGACATTTAATATGAGTACAGTTGATTGTTGCTTAAGTCTGTCTTTTTATTTGCGTAATTCCACATTTCGATTTGAAATCCACTTTTATTTTTTGACAACTGGAAGAAGGTAGCATGTTTTCTTATTAAAAATCGTAAAATACTGCTGAACTTTTTTTATTTTGTGTAAAATGATATCATCTGAGAGATTATCGTCAATGTAAATGAAATTTCATATACACGCTTCTTAATGACGATTTCATATGCTTAAAATATTAATTTATTACTGGAAAGAACTGGGTTCCAAAAAAAAAAATTTAGGACAATTCGAGGGGAATATCCCAGAAGGTAAAGGCACGAGCAAAGGCCCACTGGCGAACTTCATTGCGTTAAGAGATTAGTCACCTGTTAACAAGCAGACCCTTACTGGGCCCCTTTATATTCCGTGAAGTTTGCCCCCCCCCCTCCCAAGAGCCAAGCTTGGCCGCATGTGTGCTCATCACACATTGCGCCCTATTAAGCTCTGGCCCTGGGTGAGGGCGCAGGAGTTGAAAGTAAATGGAATAAGCAAAATTCAGTGCAACTTTATTAGAAAAACGTCTGTTAGTTCTCCCCCATAAGACTGTAAATTACAGCTGCTTATTCAACAAAAAATATATTGTAACATAAAGAGAACTATTAGGTAAATTTATAATTATAATTATAAATTGTGGAACATTTTGCTTTGCGTTAAAAATATTAACAAATTAGAAATGAGATATGGAACAATCACTGTGGAAAATTCAAGTGAATAATTACAAGTAGGATTGCTTTAAATTTTCTTTTTCATAAATATTGATTTTTTGTAAATTTACTAAACTATAGATACTATGTATATTCTAAGGTTTCTGTAAACAGTAACCCTAACTTTGTAAACTTAAAAATAAAAATGTGCCATAGGAATCTGAGGACTTGAAAATACGAGTGGTATTTTTATTAGGAATTGTGTCATTTTCACAAGAGAATATCCCTATGTTTGAAATAGAGAGTTATCCTTAAGTGACATAAATTTATATACAACTATTTTCCCATCGTTAAAGTAATAAATTCTTATTTAGTTTCAACAAACTTTAATTTGTGTGTACAATATTTTGTTCACAAAAGCAATGAATTTGACTTTTCTGCTATTTATATTAAACCTCTTTCATTTGTTTAAATAATTAAAAATTAATGAACCAATCTTCATTACCTATACAACACAATCATTTGTCCAGACACCTAAGTATTTATATTTCAAAAAACAAGAATATTAAAATACTTTATAAGCTACTAGTAATCCGACAGGAGATCTGTCATAGGCAGAGAACTTCATATCTCAACTCCGATCAAACCGTTTAAAGTGCTTCCTCAGGCTTGACATTTAGTCCATGCATTTACAAATTAAAACTTTTCTCCCACGAGAAAATACAATCCCTCAAAGAGGCATTTTTCGAAAAATGGTCTGGTTCTTGTTTTATTCTAATTAATTGAAAATTGCATGCATTTTATGTGCCTAGGAGGTAGCAAACCGTCACCATGAGTGTACCCATAGTGGTAATAGTACGATAATGTATCGCAAGCTGTGCCTGTCATGCCCTACTCAATCTTCCTATTGTTAGAGATAAGAGCAACTTCAGAGGAATTGAAAATGATTAAAATATTAAGGAATCTGATTTCAATTATTTTTAAGATTACACTTGAATTGTAAGCAATTCGCAGCCTTTTCTTCAGCTATTCCTTTCCCAGAATTTTCAACCGAAAACTCTGCAACTATCATTGATCCATCTGTATGTATGTATGGCTGTGAGCACGATAACTTTCGAAAAAATCAAAAGATTGGATTGGCCTTTGGTATACTCTTTTAGTGTCTCAAATTGAAGGTCAAGTTCGTTAACCAGCCCTTTTAGATGAAAATTTAAATTTGGAAAATTTTGAGATAACTTTTTTTCAAGATTTGAAAATTCTATGTACGGTTATTAGTAGTGCTCGAAAAGACTAACAATTTATTACAATGACTGTTTTCGATGAACAAAAAAATTAGCGAAGTTATAGCAGTTTCGAAAATCAAAAAAACAAACGAAAATGAACCTTATCAACCAAACAGTGCACTATATGAAAAAAAATGTTTTTTGTTGCACACCCTACAAAATTCTCATAAGGACTTTTTGAATTTTTTTGAAAAATCGAAAATTCACATTTTTATTGCACAAAAACTAATAAAAAAACCAAAATTCCATTTTACGATCTAACTATGCAAGATACGACAAATGATGTAAAGACAAAAATTATGCAGTTAAAATAGATCTAAAAATCTGTTATAAATCGCTTTTTTATAGGACATGTAGTTTTTGGTTTTATTCTTAAACAATGACAGGAGTAAAAAAATGTGCCCGCTGAATGGGCACATTCTAATCAAAACTTTGCTTATTTAATTTCTTTTTCATCTCATGTGTGATTTTTCAAAATATTTAATTTTTTTCTGTTCTCAATACAATTTTTAACGATTAAAACAATGAAATAACTATTAAAAAACATTATTCATGGCAAATTAATTAGTGTTTACATTCTCATCCAGAGAAGGTATTAGATTTGTGTAAAATTTGCATTTTGAACATTTTTGAGATTAAATTTTTTTCAAATTTGAAAATTTTATGCGCAGAAGTTCATATTACTCTAAAATTTGAAAAATTTATCCAAATGAAATTTTTTGATAAAATGAAACTTATCAGAGCTATAGCATTTTCAAAACCCAAAAAAAGGAACGAAATTTAGCATTATCAACCAAACAACGCAAGATACGAAAAAAATTCAATACAAGAAAAATGGGTTTCTTTGCACACCATACAATTTGAACTTTCGACTTTTTAAACAAATTTAAAAAGTTGTTGTGAAAGCATTGTAAGACTTCCCAAAAGAAAAATTTTCTTGCTCTAGTCTTTTTTTCGTATCGTGCGTTGTTTGGCTTAAAATGTCAATTTTCGTTTGTCTTTTTGGGATATTGAAAATGCTACAAGTCTGACAATTTTGATTTTATAGGAAAATATCAGTTAGATGTATTGTTCGTGCTCTGAGTACTATGGATAGCCGTACACGGAATTTTCCAACTAAAAAAAAATGATTTCAAAATTGTGTTGTGTTTCCAAATCCAAACATTTTGAATTTTCGACTTTTCGATAAAATTCAGAAAGTTGTTATGTTGCTAAGTTGTCCAATAATGTATTTTTTAATCCAAAGAAATCATTTCATTGTATGAAAAAGAATAGACTATTGAAACAAATAAATAATTACTTCAAACTGTGATATATCATTTGAGCGAATGGACGATGTCTTTAACAGAATAAAATTAGAGATTAGGATTTAAAAATCAATTAGTTGAGCTGATTAAATATAACTTTAATTCTAAGAAATATTTTCTTAATTGAAATTATTGTCGATCGGATAAAATAAAAGTTTTTTCAATGAAAAAATTTGATTTCTTGTTTGAAAGAAGTGGCCCTTAAACTTTAATAAATATTTCCTGGGAGAGGAAAATGTTTTTTTGAATTAAAGAAATAATAATTGAAGAGAAAAATAAACATTTTAAACGAAGAGAATGACTCATTGTTCCAAATCAATGTGCCATGAGTGAGAATGAATACTTCTTTAAAATGCGGAAATGTGAATTCATTGAAAGAAATATATTTTAAAGCCTCCCCATGAACAAATAGAGTCTTTTAGCTTACATTATACATATTATTATTAAACCTATTTTTAATATAAAAAATTCAAGTAAGTTAAGATCTTGATAAATATGAAACAGAAAAATTCGATGAAAAACCCTTCTACACCAGGAAGCGAACTCAGGTCCGTTGTGTGGGAAGTCCACAGCCATGACCATTAGGCTACCGTCGCACGAAAACCTGAACGCCTACAGCCGTATTTCCCTCTCCACAAATGTTGAAGAAATATTTCTTCAAATCAAAAACAAAGGATACTGAATCTAACAACATATCACTTTAATCTAAAGAAGTATTCAATTGAACTTCATTGGAATAAATGTTTATTTGTTACGAATAAACATATATGGACCAATGAATTTATTTAAATGTATCCGAATCAATTCAAAGAATCGAACAATTAAATATAGCCAAAGAATTCTTTTCTTCAGATCAAGAAAAGGTATGGGTCTGGTTTAGATACAAATTTAAGTAAATCCATTCACACAGTTGGACTGTTAAAAATTTTACAATAATTATTTTACAATTAAATTCTAAACCTGTTCAAAGTTAAGCAATTTACAAATTTGGATGTTGAAAATTCAAACATATCAATACGAAAGCCTTAATAATTAGGCAAATTGAAATGTCTGATTGAGATTTCATAAACTAGTTTCAATGTGAGAATAACTTAAAATTAAAATATTCATAATTATAAACGTTTTTATTCCATTTAAAATCCTATTCAAACATTGTTGCAGTCTAAAATAAACAATTTTTAACGTAATCAATTTGAAATATTTTAATTTAAAATATTTAAAAAGGAGCAACTATATGAATCACATATTAAAAATTAAATATTTTGAAACTGATTTGTTTGAAATAGAAAAATTGAATGGAAAGCCTTGAATGGTAAAAATTTTAGAGTTGAACATTTAAACTTTTAACGTTGCAATTTTTATTATAACGTTAAAGAACAATTGAAAACTATGAATTTAAAACGGAAAAATTAAAATAAATAAAATAAATCTTGGTTGTTAATTTTTTCCCAATTGTAAGAGGAACTTTTTTGGTTTTTAATTTTTATTCAGAGGAAAAATGGAAAGCATTGTATTTTTAACATTTTTATCAAGCTTGAAATATTTGAATTTAAGTTCTTAAACTTTGTTCAATCGGCAGTACATTTTATACATTAAAGGTTTGTATCGATTTGAAAAGGAAGATTAATTTTAATTTAGGCATATAAAACAATGGCGTGAAAATGCTATGAATTAGTTATGCATATATAGGGTCTTCAAGCCTTACTTTTTTAAAGTAATATATTTTCAATTTTTTAAATTTTCACGGTTCTAGATTTTTCTAATTCTCCTTAAAAAATTGAAATTGTTTCAGGGAGCGTGGCTTTACGAAAAACATTTTTCAAATAAAAATTATTATTTCATTGCGATGATTGTTTCGACTTCTGTCAAGGAATATTTTTTCCGTTCCATCGATATAAATTTATATTCAAACTAAGAGAATATTGAGAGAAAACAATACACAAAATTCAAATACGCATATCTTAAGAATAAATTCTGTTCGCGAATCAGAAAAATACGAATCGCCTAATTTCCTATAAAAAACAACATATCTCGCCCTCGAAAGATTCTGCGATTTTAAGTCCCTTTATGATTTGAAATGGATTCGGTCCGCTGAATACTTTGTACGCTTGAAGGTTTTTGATAAAAAAGCAGTCATGAAGCTATTCAACAAGAAGTTTAAACGAATTATCTGAGATCAACATAGTTTAAATCAAATGGAAATCTGGGCCATTTTCATTAAATTGGACAAGCGCACTGTTGCGCTTCAGATATTAGGGACTTGTAGCTACATTTTATAGAACTCAGGTATATCGATCTTATTTTGAACTACTTCACAAACACTCAATACCTCCAATCGAATTTTGATGAGATTTTTCATCATGTTTTCAAGACTTTTTCTATACATTTGACTTATCTGAGGTATCTAGACCTTATAATGATGTGATCACAAACTCTAAATACCTCTAATGTGATTTCTACGAAAGTTTTAACGTTTTTTCATGAACTTCTCTATATATTTTATTAACATTTTTAAATCGCAGTTCAATATAAAGTTTACAGAATTCATGTAGAGTTATTTCAGATTTCTTTTATATTACGCGAGAACGCCTGTATACGAGCGACTGATTTAATAATTCCACGAACTGCTGGCCCACGCAGTTACATAGCTGGGTGTCAAAGTGTGGCAGCGTCAACAATGGGTAGCCACCAGATTACAATAGACTGTTTAATCTTAATCACAAGGCCAGTGCGAGGCAAAAACCCCGAAACTGCTCTTATCTTAGCGCTCTTGCGTAAATCCTGAAAGTTATACATAATTTACAACATTTGTTCAAGGTTTGCTCTTATTCCCGACTATAGAAATAATTCAGGAAAGGTTAATACTCTTATTGCTTCCGTGAATCATCTTTGTAATTAGCGAGTTAAAATACATGGGTCACGCAGTTTTAATTTAATCGAAGGCAAGTGCTCTCCAAAACTTTATCCTTCTGTGACTTTAAACTTTTAAAATTACATTTTTTGTGTATTTCTTGCGAACAGTTTTCGAGAAAAGTCCCATAATCTTTAAGCAAGCAAAATACAATGAGTTTCATATCCATAAGTAACCAATACGCAATAATAATAGTCAATTACTCTGTATTTTTTGTTTTGTACACACGAGAGCGCTCTATACATTCTTCGCCTACACCTAACCTCTGCTGTGGGAAAAAATGCCTGAAACCTGCCTGAAACCTGCCTGAAACCTGCCTGAAAAATGCCTGCCGTCGTCTATTTTTAAATTTTATTGTAGTTTATATTTAACGTTGCTACATTCTTTTAATATTTTGTGTATATTTTGTGTATTATTTCTTGTAACAATTGAAAAGTTTTAAAATATTTTTTTTTTAAATTTTCAATTGCAATGCACCTTGCCGTCGTTTATTTTTAAATTTCATTGTAGTTTATACTTAAAATTATCACTATTTTTATTATTGTACGATTTGAGTAATATTTACTGAGAAATAATGTAGTAACAACAATCATAATTATAGCTAGAGTCTTTTATACATTTAATTTTAGTACATTACATAATAACGTATTTTCGAATCAGCTCTAGTTTAGCGCCTATCTCAGGTTAACACATTTATTTTATAACATCTTTTTGCCAGAATTTCTCTATATTGTACTTTCCTATTTTTTATATATTGTACATATCAAGGGTCTTCGATCACCTACCTCTCAGGCTGTCTTTAAGTGTTTTATTACTTCATCCGCTAGTTTCCAAGTTGAGCACATTTACTCAACAATAATGTTAATTGACCTGCGTTTGAGTCTGTCCAAGTAGACCCTCGATTTACTGTCATCCTTCGTATTGTTCAACTTTACTGTACTCTTTGCACATGTTGGGGTTTCCCTTATTTTTTATGTCAATCATCGTCTTCTCACTAAAGGAAAAGAGAGGAAACTACTTGTCTCCACCCTCTACTTTTCGACCAATAAGACTCATTCTTAGTTTCCCACTTAGTTTTTACTTTATTCTCTTAGACTTCTAGACTTCTGCAAGGCAGAAAGTAACTCAGTTACTCTTTTAAAACTTTGAGCTACTCGGTCGAAGCCCTAAGATATAAGCTCTCACATCGTTTACTTTAACTATCTCCGCGTATCTTCGTATATGTACTCTTTTTGTGTATCAATAAACGGTATTTGAATCATACAATTTTGATACGACATTCTTTTTCTCAGTAAATTTAGGGAAAGCACTAAATCATTGTGCACAATAAAACAATTATTTCGTGTATGCACGAGTATGCAATGCGAGTATGCAACGAGTAGCTGTGCGTCAGCGCGTTGAAATAATGTTCGAAGTTTTGTTATACGTATCTCCTAGTACCTTATATATGCTTTATGTACAAAACAAAATATATGGAAGAAAACAATTAGTTAAAAAATAAAAGATTTATGTTATTTTATTTGTAGATGTTCAAAGCGATGATACAGGTAAATAATTGTCAAAATGTTTATATTTAACTTACAATCATAAAAAAATGAGAATTATTATTTAGAGGGGATTTTAAGGCAGTTCCTATCCATCCATTCCAGCAAGCTGAAACAAAAATTGGATGTGAAGTTGGAAATAACAGATGATATTATGGAGAAGGAAACCGATTTTTTCCTCTGAAAGTAATGAAGCAGAAGTCCGCATGTTTGGCCGCCATCAGATTCCACATTCCCGCGATTGTGCAGGTCTTCATTTAAAATCACATTCCCTTAAATATTTTATAGTGGATCGTCAGGAGGAATCGTTTCTGCAGCCATTCGTGCTGTGTTGTGCAAAACGGCATTTGCTACTATGAAAGGAAGTACATGATGTACCGAAAAGGCATTCCAGTCGCCAAACACAGAAGTCTCCGTTTTCAAACACCGAACGCGCGTTCAATAGTGTTAAGAGTTCTTATTTGTGATTCGTTGAACAAAATCTCTTCATTTGTTTAAGGATTTTGTATTAGATTTATAAGGTATGGCTTTAATGCATATCCTCCGTCTCCTAAGATCAATCCATCAGCAAACTCTCCAACGTACCACAATATTTGTGAATTTCAATTGAGCATTACAAGCCGCCTGTACGTTTATAGAAAAGTATCCTTTCCTGTTCCTAAAGACTTCTGCATTATTTCCCCCTACAATCAACGTGGGAAAAAATAATTAGTTTAAAAAATCACAGAAAATTAAATAAGTTTAAAACATACAATGAATTATCATTTATGCAAATATTTAACTTTTGGTTGGAGCACTTGATTTCAGTCTTGAAATTTCTCAAAATTCTTGAAAAGCTTGTACATTTTTTCAAAATTGTCAAAAATTTAATTTCCGTTGTTAATTATATCGGTATCCTTGTAAATTTGAAACTGCATGTCCCCTAGTACTTTGTGAACTGCCACTCTTTATTTTTGCTTTTAAATCTTCTTTATTCTTCTTGCAAACTGTATACAATTTTTTGAAATGTTTTCAAAGCTTTTTCAACTGTACTTTTAAAAAACAAACTGTAATTTATAATTTTCCCAGCAACCTTAGGAAATTTTTGTTGCTGACGTTGAAGCCCTTTGGAATTCTTTGAGATCTTAGTTATATATTATGTTAATTTCCAACAATAGAGACTTGAATTTTCGTCTACGAAGTTGAATTTTCCACCAAATTGTTCCATTTTCGATCCTAAGGGGCGCATTTTCTAAAATAACGGGGCATTTTGAACCCAAATATATATTTTTTTTTCTACCAAAAAATTCACTTTCGAACAAATGAATTTTCAACTAAAATTATAAATCTTCAGAAAAAAAAGAATTTTAAAGATAGTAATTTAACTTTGCACGCAAGAGTCTACTTGTACACCTAGAAATATGAATTTTAAATGAATAATATAATTGTTCATAATATATTTTTTATTATATTTTTATTGTCAATGAAGCAGAATATAATTTAAATAGAAAAATATGATTAGGAAAATTATCCTACAATTGTCTTCATCGGTTACATCAGCTGTATTCTCGTTGCCAGTACCGACAATTATCTCTCTGTTTTTGTCCTTAATTTTTCTCATCTTAAAAGTATGAAGAAGTTTGCAAATTATTACTTATCAAAGGATTGAACTGTAACGAGCGTACAATCTAAGACCGAAATAACTCTTGGAAAACGACCTATTCCATAAAAATCCACTTGTGCAGCTGTTTTTTCTTATTGTGTAGTAGGCATTTTTATAAATTGACGAGACAAACTTGCGATCGCTGTCGTGACTCGATGCACAATTCTGTGAGCACTGGTCTTACTAACGCCAGCGAAGTCCCCATCAGAAATTAAATGTGAACCAGTTGCATAGTAACGTAGAGCAAGGAGAAGTTGGATTGTAGGTGACTTAGCATCATTTCTGAAAAGTTCTTTTCTTTAATCCAGTGGCGATTGATAATATCTCCGACGTTAGAAATAAAAAAATATGTAACAAACAGGTGATAGAAAAAGTAGGGAGAGACGTTTGAAAGTTGGCATTCTAACTTAAATTGACAAGCCATTTCGTGAAAATTGCTTTTACATGAGACTACATTATTTACAGCACTTACCTTCGTGTAGCGTGCTGCAGGTTGGGCTCAATTTCAAGAAGAAACGTTTCAACACTGTTTTCGATAACCGAAATCGCTTTACAAAATCTACATCATCATGTATCGAATGAATTAAATCATTCATTCATTACTCGTGGCCTTCTCTCAAATGCAATATCATCTGCGTCCTTAAATGATGATAAAATAGCAGGATAAAATTCATCCATATTGCTAATTCAACTGCTGCACTTCACTATATCACTACAATTTTTAGGTTATGCTGAACCCCGTATATCTCGTTTAAGTTGCTAATCCGCCGAAAATGCCAGATTAAGTAAAACGGAGATTAGGCTTTCTTAATCCTGGTTTAAAAGTTGGTGGAACGCACTATACTAATTAACTTAAGTTAATCGCGGTTTAAAATTGAAATACAGTTGGTGAAACCGGCCCTTAGACCTACTTCAGTAAGCCTTTTTGCTTGGATTTTAGGAATAATATTAAGCAATTCATCTTCTTTGATTTTTATATCTATAACCAATATTCGATATTTCAAAATAAGCTGTTATGCCAGCGTTTTACTCATGTCGTACTGTAAAAAATTATTTAAAAATAAACAATGTATGCAAGTATTGCACTGTCACACGATGATGATACGAAACAGGTTTGAGAAGTCTTAATATGGGTGATTGTCAAATTGCAGGCAAACTTGAAGTCTCAGTAATATAACATTAAAATATAAACTCTTGCTTATTTTTATTTTTATTTAATAAATACTGATTATGATCCTCTACAAAATGCTCAGTTCGTTTTTTTTAAATTTCTGTTCCTATTGACTTAAATTTAATATAAGAACACCCCAAATGTCATTAACGTTAGGTGTCCCAGCCTAACTTTGTACAAGGAGATACGAATTTTTACTTTTGTTTTGACACTTAGCCTAAAAAAACGTCTAATGAATCAAGTTTGTAAACTTTAGAGGAAAAATCTTTAATTTATGCAAATTTTGCAAGCCAAAATAATAATATTGCATAAACCTTAAAATCTGTTCCTCGATTTTTGTCGTTTTAATCGTCATTTGCTCTAGTCTTTTTTTCTAGTAAAATATTTGTAGTTACAGTTGAGTAACAAACACAAAATTAATAAGCGTGTCTGTGAACACAAATGGTGACAACAAAATCGCCATCAGAGATATTGCTTAAAAAACAGTTTCGGAGTTAAAAAAAATATAAACCATTTCGTTACCTGCTCAGCAGGTTTCTATTTAATTCTCTTGCGTTTATTTGTAATTAGAATGTATTATTTTTTTTATAAATATTCAAAAAGGATAAACTTCATCGTTTCCCTGTCGTCATTCGTGTGATGCAGTGATTGATACCGCGTGCATCTGCGAATGCACGAGGATCAGGGGGGCTGGTTTGTTTATTATTCCCTAACCTCCGTTTTCAAATAGAGATCAAACATCTTAATGAAGAGTTTCCAGAATGTGCAATATTTGTTCCATTCTTTTATTCATTTCTAACCTATGCAGTATATTTTCTCGAAGATGTGTGCATTATTTCAAAAGGAAAAATGCACTTTAATCTTTATTAGAAAAAAGTAAAAGTAGGTATTATTATTATAAATGTTGAAAATGTTAAGCTCTATTGAAAGTATCCTCGATAAAATCCGCGAGGATTTTGAGACTCCTCGAGGTCAGCCCATTAATCCTCACGGTTTCCCCTGTGTACAAAATTATTGTGGAACTATTCGAGGCCAGAATAGACCATCCTTCACGTTCCAAATTATTTCCTAATTTGCATGCGTTATAGCTTTTAAACTTAATAAAGACTCGCGCTCTTTTTCAAAAAACTTCTAACCTTTAATCCGTTTTCCATATTGAATGTACCAATTTAATTATTATTTCTTATTTTTAGAAACTCCCCTTTTGGATTTTAAATTTTCAAATGTGATTCAATTAATGTTTGGTTGTTAAATATGAAATTCCTAATGATAATACTTTAAGTACTAAAGTTCGCCTGCAATTTGACAATCACCCATATCCATCACAAAAGCAAATATTAAACAAATTGTATTTATAATTGAATTTCTTATATTTAATTTCGAATGTAATTGATTCATTAATTACGGAGCTATATAATATGTTTTTCAAAAAAGTGTATCGTACATGTATGTAGATACTAGCTAAATGTATGGAAAAAATTCGCGCCACATGTCAAACTTATTGTTCTGAACTTCATCAGACATAATATTCAGATTTTTTCATTAGTTTTCGTGAAGTAAAGTTTCGTTAAACATTATTTTTATCGAGCCTGCTATAAGTGTACCTATTATCTGACTGCATTTTACATTATTAGCACACTATTGATAGAAAAATTGTATATTATTTTACATAAAATTGAATACGAAATTATTTTAATGCCATTAGTAACCAAATTTATTGGAAAAAAATTTCATCAAACTATTTGATGTAGATGGCCGTTTAAGCCACACATGTGTTAAAATTACTGACGTAGTACTTTTGTATTGCATGCGTACATTTTTTTAAATACTTTTATGTTGCCTATAGCATGATTTATTGTAACCTAATATTCAATATTTTAAAGGGGTAAACTATTATTTGACGCTCCTTTGTATGAATAATATTATTGGCAATAATTTAAATAATTTTCTTTAAGAATTATCATAAGCAGGAAATAGAAATGTCTGTTTTACACATACACACTATGATACACATTTTGTTTAATGATTTCCCAAAAAGCCAGAGAATTCGCTTGTTTTGCATTTCTACGAAATATTCATTGAAATCTCCGATTATTCATTTTTTGTAACAATAAGAATCGCTAAATACATTATTGTAAATAAAATTAATAGGTCTGAAAGATACGTAATTTTGTAGTGCAATACAATATACACTTATACAGGTAAATCAAGTGTTCAATGTGCAATTTAAAAATTTGAATGTGTCTTAATATTTTTCCGTAAAAAGAATTTAACTTTGATTATTAATATTTCAATGCTTTTTTATATATCAAAGCCTAAGGTCGTCAAGAGCAAAGGTTAATTAATTTCGAAAAATCTCCAAACATTTCAAGACAGACATACAAAATGTTATATTTTTTCAAATCCTACTCTTCCGAAATCAATTATGGGAAAACAGAAAAATGAAACTGGGCGTTTACAATAGTGTATAGACTTAAACAAGCAAATCTAGTGTTCAATGTGGGACTTAAAAATTGGAAAAGGTCTTAATATTTTTCCTTAAAACGAATGTAAACTTTGATTAGTAATATTTCTATGCCTGTTTATATATCAAAGCCTAAGGTTCTCCAAAGCAAAGGTTAATTAATTTCGAAAAATCTCCAAACATTTCGAGAAAGACGTAAAAAATGCTATATTTTTTCAACTCCTATTCTTCCGAAATCATTTATGGGAAAACAGAAAAATGAAATTGGGCGTTTAAAATAGTGTTTATTTTCCTTACCTTGGCGAAAATGCTCAATTAGTATATTTGCGGATCTTGCTAGGCAGTTTTCTAGGCTTGGATCTAGTCTAGAACAAGGTTCTATGAATTCCAATCCTTTGTATTTCCCGGTTACTTGGACCCATAAATCGATGAAAAGTACGGTGCAACACAAAACCACAAAAGTTCTCGTGATCATTTTTTATTTGTCGTTTCGTTTACTTTCTAACCAATATTCTTTCACAAAGCTGGCTAACGATCGATTGACAGAAGCAGTTTCTCACGACGAGTGACCGGTTCTTAAGAGGACGAGTTCCGACTTATAGTATACCTTGACATTGCCCCCGCTGTGAGATTGAAACCGGTGTAGTGGGGTTCTTCAGCGTGTCGTAAGTTTCTTAAAGAGCGATCCTACAAATATTATGTTCGTTCGGGTGTCCTAAAAAACTCAATTTTTTATGACGCACCTCATTCACTTGTTCTATTTAACGACAAAGTAAATGCATATTTTTGTATTCTTTTTTAATGATTTTATATAGAGAATATAATTTACATAGATTTATATATAATATATTATAATATAATATAATATAATATAATATAATATAATATAATAATTTATATATAATTTATATAGAGAATATAGCTGATGGCCTCATACGTTAAGGAAATAAATTATACACAAGTAGATCAAAAATGCTATCCCTAAGCATTAAAAACCACCCTTTATACAGGTTAAAATATTATAATTCTTTAACGAATATAATTTTTCTCTAACTGCTAATCATATACAATGACTACGATGCTTATAATTCATTAAAAATATAGAAAAAATAATACCTTTAAAATATGATATTTTAACTCCCAGAAGGGAAAGTTTTTGAATCCAAAGTGGTGGAAGTTTTGCTCTAATTGGGTAAATTTTGTTTGAACTTATGGTGCTCTCACTTCTATTCTCTAGAAAAAATTATTATATTTACGAAAATTAACATTAATCATTTTAATCAGTTAACGACGGTTTAAGGCCAAGGAAAACAGTGCAACATTTTTTATGAAGGAAAGAAAACTATACATTGATTTTTTTACAAAATGGAACAAGTTTTAGAGATGCGTCAGAAAAAAAACATTTTTTTTTAAGGAAACCCTAATGTACTATTTTGTTCTTTGATCGCTGCGATAATTAACCTGCAATTTATTATATTAGAAAGGTATCAGCTTAGAACTTCTAGTTGTCAATTTTTTCCAAGCAAATTAAAAATTATCTGCATTTTGTAAAATAACTTCTTACGCCGCATGGAAATATTTGTTATGGTTAAACCGATTCTTCGTAGGAAAATTTTATTTGCCTATTTGTATAAAATTTCTCTTTATTTTTAATTCGTCATAGAAAATACGCGCTTTTTTCCAGCTTTCGTGCAAATCGATTTTGACATATTTGCCACAGGCCACACAGAGTTAGATAAAAAATACTCTCATTCAGCCGTTATCTCAGGCAATAGCGCTGCAGTTTTATAGCTAGAAGTTGACATGTTAGTCCTGGCTACCTGCATTAAACATTTTTTTCAGGCACTGACTAGTACTACGGAATTTTTAGTTATATCAGCTTTGAGCGAGCTGGAAGCTCGCCGCTTACCGATAACTTTGTAGCAGTAGACAGTAAGTTTCATTTTTTATTTTTTATATATTAAAATGTTTATTAATATTAATATATAACTATACATATACATAATATATACTATATTAATATATTTTTTCACAAAAAAAAAACAAATTTTTAAATTTTATCAGATTTTTCGCAAACAAATGTATTTTCTGCAAATATTAACATTCGTATTTCTCACATTCTAAAGCAAATATTTCTTGAATAAGTCACTATTCTCTTTGCAAATTCTGATTGAAAATGCAATTTCAATTCTAGCACCGTGCACCAGCCACCCTACAAAAAACGCCAGATTGAAACGTATTCAAAAGCACTGCACATTGAATGCTGTTTCGCATTTAATCGCATTCTGTATCATTAAAACATATGAGAACTCCCTTATCATCACGCATTGAACGCGAAATCTCCCATTTCGCATTCAGACGTATTAAAGATTTAAACGTTATATGCGAACGCTCTTATTAAAAAGTATTGTGCTTCCGTCCCAATCCGATGTTGCCGCAAAGCAGATTTCCAGTGAACATCTCGTGAATGCGAAGCATTACTTTTTAATCTGAGGTTTTTTGCAGGGCAGTATACCTCGCAGCCTGCGCGAGGAAAATGAAAGTAAGTAATGACACTCTGCGGACTCATTGAATCCTAACGTCAAATAAACAATAGTCAATTAAATTATTTCATGTAAGTTAGTATATGTGTCAAATATTAATATATGATGAAATTTATCAAGTACTTTTATTTTCAATTATTGTTTGAAAATTCAAGGGTTTTCAATTAAATATAGAGTTCGATTCATAAAATCTATTGACAAAAAATGAATTGTAGTTTGCGCAAAATTTTGAGAATAAAATATGCGATACAATCAATCCTGTAATTGAAACTTTGATTCTGCATTAATAATAAATTCATTTCAAGAATACATTAAGGACACATTTTTGTAACATGAATTTCAGAATCAAGTAATAGATTCAAAATACCAATTTTGCAGGACTTCCAACAAGAGCTACTTACTCAACTGCACATGCGTCGCATTTGGCATCTAATTGGTTGCTCTTC
Organism: Druon quercuslanigerum; assembly: GCA_010014905.2. Taxonomy (NCBI): domain Eukaryota; kingdom Metazoa; phylum Arthropoda; class Insecta; order Hymenoptera; family Cynipidae; genus Druon; species Druon quercuslanigerum. The sequence continues at coordinate 2,284 of JAAAKG020022138.1, read as the reverse complement.
GCGCGAAGTTTAAAATGCTAAACAATATTATTTTTCTTGTTTATTATAAATTATGTCATTTGAACTTATGAAAATATCCATTAGGTCGAAATTAATGAATTAATTAATCCAAAGGCTTGCATACTGGCGAAGAGAATGAACGTCGTCCCGCTGCTTGAGCTGTGTTCCAGGGATTTGATGGTAATAGCCACGGATCTAAAAGGAATAGGGATGTAGTCATGGGATCGGCTTACTTTCCATATGACAGCGATACCAATCCACCAGTGGAGGTACGTACACTGGTGGAATTCTGCAAGGTAAGGGGTCTTCCTCTTCTGTTGGGGTGCGATGCTAACTCCCACCATACTCTGTGGGGTAGCTCGGACGTCAGCTCAAGGGTCAACGATCTAGTAGAATACCTAAATACTACTGATTTAGATATTCTTAATACGGGGATCACCCCGATGTTTCGTAACTCGGTCAGGGAGAAAGTCATTGACATCACTTTCTCTGCCGGTAGTTTTACAGACTATATCAAGAAGTGATGAGTCTCAGATGAACTCACTCTCTCAGATCACTCACAAATAGTGTTCAAGTTGGAATCCATTGTGCCCGTTTCTGGCCTTAAATGGGCTAGAAATCCATGAAGAACGGACTGTGTTCAGTTTTCCACGGAGCTAAGAAGTGCACTCTCAGAGGTGCCCAGGTCAATTAGAGACGCGTACACCCTGGAGATGGCGGCCGAGATTTTCACGATAGTCATAAAATCTACTTATGAAAGTAGCTGTCGACCATTAAGAGTCCGAAAGGCTGGGGAGACACACTGGTGGAATGGGAAACTCGAGGAGCTTTGCAGGGAAACCACAGAGAGGTTCAGACGTGCCAGTACTGGCAAGTCGGGGGACCTTTGAACCTCATTCAGGACAATGGGGGATGAATATAGGAGTGCAATACGTATGGCAAAGCATGAAAGCTGGACCAACTTTTGCACAGATATCGAAATCCGGATGCTATTCTCAGCGCTTTGAAATTTCCCGGCGGGGGATACTCAGAGTCTGACGGGGACACCTTGGCTCATCTGCTCGAGGCACATTTTCTGGGCTTCACAAAGTTAGGAGAAGAGGGGAGGACACCTCTGAGATAATTAAAGTCGCCTGTGGCCCAACTGGGCCCGAATCGGCGGATAGCCAACGAGATTGTTACCCCTGTCAGGGTCAGGTGGGCCCTGAAGTCCTTCAGTCCTTTCATGTTCCGGCGGCATGGAGGGGTATAAGAGTCGTTTTTATTCCGAAAGCAGGCAGGATTGGGTATATTTCACCCAAGGATTTCCGCCCCATTAGCCTCACATCTTTCCTACTAAACACTGTGGAAAGACTCGAGGATAGATATATCCGCGATAAGTTCTTGTCAAGTAGGCCACTTCACAAGCATCAACACGCCTATAGGGCTGGCAGGTTGGAACCTTTATGGACATTGAAGGAGTTGTAGAATGGAACGGCCACATGTCGGCCAATAGGAACCTAACTAGAACTAAGAGTGATACCACTTTATGTGGAATTGTTGACTCGGAATGTCCGCAGGGAGGTGTTTTATCACCCCTGCTGTGGTGCCTGGTTGTAGATAAACTCCTTTATCTGCTGACGAGTCAAGGCCATCACTTTATAGGCTATGCGGACGATATATTGGTTATCGTGCGAGGTCAGCATCTGGATGCGCTCCTCGGAGTAATGCAGCAAGCACTAAGAGTAGTAGATTCTTGGAGCAAGAAGACTGGACTATCAGTCAATCCAAACAAGATGGACGCAGTTTGTATTCACCAGAAGGTATAAGTGGAGAACCACGAGTACACTGTGACTGGCAGGACAACAACTGAAAATCAAAGGACAAGCCAAATATCTAGGACTTATACTAGATAAGAAGCTGTCATGGAACGAGCAACTGGAAAACAAGTGCAAGAAACTAGTAGCGAATCTCTGGCTCTGTAAGAGGGCCATAGGGAAAAGCTGGGGCTTGAAGCAGGAGACACTTATGTGGATCTACTCAGCGATACTGCGACCCAGGCTTACCTATGCAGCGGTGATCTAGTGGAGCAGGATCGAACTATCTACTGTGAAGGCTCGACTAGAAAGGATCAGAGAACTGATTCAGAGAGGCATCACAGGTGCCTTGAAGTCGACACCAACAATAGCTCAGGGGGCAATTACAGGTTTGGAGCCCCTCCATCTCAGCATCAAGGCCGTGGCTGCGAAAGCGGCCTGGAGATTAAATATGGTAAATGATAGCAGTATCTCGACAACAGTGCGGA
>JAAAKG020022127.1:0-16260 GCA_010014905.2 Druon quercuslanigerum | reverse complement strand
TTGTTTCGGACAGCCGGACTAATGGGAGGGAGAGGGTGGGGAGGGGGCGGGGGGGGGGGGGGGGGGGCGGGTTGTAAAAGCTTGATCCTCTTAGGTTAAAAATTCAATTTCTTAGTCAAAAGTTGAACTGCTTTAATAAGAACTCAGTATTTTGTTAAAGATTAATAATCTTAGGGGAAAATTAAATTAATTTGTGTAAAATTAAGTTTTTTGTTAAAAATTCAACTGTTTTGAAGAAAGTTTATCTTTTTGACTGGAAAATTCAAAATGTAGGGATTTTGAGACAAAATAGCAAAACTCAAGTTAATTTATGTAAGAAGTAACTAAAAAATAAGCTGGTCTACTACACAGTCAATTTTTTAAAAGAAAAGTTAATCAATATTCATTTCAGGTATTTACGTATTTTTGAATTATCCTGAATTCTTTCGAAATATTGTAGATCATTTTAAAAGACTCCGTTACATTTGTTATCAATTTCAATCATTTAAATGGACTTTTAAGATACTAGGGTACTAACTTCTGTAACAGTAATAACTTGAAGGACCTTTAAAGGTTTTAAGATATTTAAACAAATTTCACGAGATCTTATAAGCTTTACAAAGATTTTGATAATTGCAAGGGTTTTATAAATCTCTCAAGGAATTTTAATAAATTTTGAAATATTTTAGGGAATATCACCAGATTTCATGGAGTTTAATGGGATGCAATAACATTTCAGTCGGGTTTAAAGAATTTAGTGAAGAGAATAAAGGTATTTCGCAGGGGTTCAAAGATTTCAGGAGATTTAAAATTATATTTGGAATTCAACTTTAATTTCTGTTAGTTTATCCTGAATTGTTTTTAATACAGTGAATACAGTGACATACAGTGAATGCTGTACATATTGTTTTACAAAGTGATCATTTTTTTGTATAGAAACCATCAATTCCGAAGGATTTGACAATACAAGATAATATTACGTGCGAAAAAATGGACCCGTGTTTCAGCGCCATTTCTGTCGGGCAAAGAAATTAAGCAGAATCCATGTTTAAGCATACGTGTACATGCATATGCTGCTCTTGTGTGCGCCAGTATCAGAGATGCTCTTTTATTACTTGAATAGATGCGGCTGGCATTTAGTGAACATGGCAGTTTGGTTCTTCAGGGCTAACCTGTAGAAGTGAGTCTGAGAAGTAAGTGCACCTAAGCCCTGAATAAGTCAACTGCAATTTTCACGAAACGTCGGCAAGATTCGTAGTTTTGCAAATGATTGAGACCAGAAACACCTCCTTTTTAATGTAACACATCATCGTCTGAACATCAAATCTATTTGTAAAGCTTTGTTTCCCGTTTTTTCCGCTCATTGCAATACACACACATATTGAAAGTTCAGGGTGATTTCTCCTTTTTTTCATACATTTTCTGTCAGAGTAAAAACAACAAATTTTGGACGAAAATTAAACTTACATCATTTTACAAGTATAAGTCTCTAGTTTAATAATGCTTTTATGAAGTATCAATACGATACTTGAATTATCAATTCAATACTGTAGATGTAAAACCACAGGTCATCATACTGCATTGTTGCCGATTATGTGGGGTACAGACTATTTATCAATGAAATACAAGCATTACAAAAAATGTATGCTGAAATGTCCATTACTATATCCATTCAGATTTATAAACTAGAAATTTTAAGCTTCCTTTAAATATCCATTTTAATCTGTGGATAAGTGTTTTAAGATATTCCCTCCTAAACTTTAAAAGATTTCCTATTGAATTTGTTTAGTTAGAAACGACATTATTTTTGTTTTAGATGCAACATTTAATTGAAAAAATGGTCTGCACGCCTAACTGTACCAAATAATACCCCCTAATCTTGGTAAACATAAAATATGGTGGCTTATTGCTATGTACCTACAATAGGGTCCTAGAATAATACTCTATAGGAAAGTTAGGTTATATTACGGTACTTTATATCAATTAAAACAATTTTGAAGCAGAAATTTGAGAACAGCTAAGATTCGCTTTTTATTATCGTTTTGTTACTCATTGTTCACAAACAAAATAAAGTTAGGTTAAAAGCACTCATGACATAAAAGCACACCCTTAAGTTTATAACTTAGGATATTTATTGCATTTATAAATAATATACAGAACGATTGCAAATTTGTATGGAGGCTTATAGCTAACAATAGTATACGCTCGAACTCCAAAGATACGAGAAGTTCGCAAATCGGGAACGAAGATACGACCGCAAAGGGGCTCCACTCCTTCGACGTTTAGATTTCGGGGGTACTACGTCAGAACACACACAGGCCTACTACGCGCACGCGCACGTCTAATTCGTGGCAGCGCGCACTCGCGCGCACATGACTGTCAAATAGGGCAGGGGAAGAGTTGAAAAAATTCCGCTCGCTCCTTTAGACTCGGGGAACTCGTATCTGTGGAGCACTGGTATCTTTGGAGTTCGAGTGTATTGTGTACCTAGAAGGGAAAGTGTTTTTACATGGGCAAGCATTAGCAATGACGAGGCTCAGACGAACGCGAAGCTTGAGTCAACGCTAAGTATTGCAAACACGCGAAGACGTTTTCCTCGTTGGTGCACACGATACTTTATGGAACAAAGGTATGTTTTACAAGCTTATCACGCCTGAAATTTGAGGTTAAGCTGAGCTTCCATAATCGTACAAGGGCGACTGCGAATGCGCGCAGTACGATTATTATACCTGAATTTACAATAGATAAAATTTTTGCTCATACACAGCAACGTATTTTGTTACCAGTCTTCTTGTAATCAATAGCTTGGAAGTATATGTTGTATCAATATTTATCATTCAGTTTCTCTGCTTTGCAGAAAGCGCGCATTTCAAACTTTCATGGATTGGTTCTATGTAAATAGTTGAAAACACCTATATGCAGTGCAAAATATCCAGCTGGGAAACAAAAATGCACTTTCATGAAGAAAGACCCATATTAGGGTGATTTAAAAAAAATTACTTTGAATTTGAACTGAATAACTGAATTATAATTATAGACATATAAAATATATTTTAAATTATAATTATGTAAATTAAAAATTGCACAATTAATAAAGAAAATTATATGCCTTTTAGGCATTCTACAGATAAAAATTATTAACATTTGTTTTTCCCTTATATTACACTTTAATTTTGATTGGGAAAATCCAAATTGTATCCGATCGGCTAACAATAGTATTTGGCAATACCTAAGCATCATGAAAGCAAACAAATATCTATTGAAATATTTTTGAAAATTTTTGAACATTTTTGAGCCCCTTAATGATACCTAACGTCAACAATCAATTCCTATTGATTGTCCAATGCTGCATTTGAGTGGTGCTATATGGCAAATAATAGAAAAATTTTTAACAAAAATTATTTATATTTGCAGCATATTATATGATCTTACTCAATATGAAGTTTAAAATACAATTTTTACAAAAATTCATAATGTTATAAAAATAAACTAAGCTTAATGGCTAAAAATTTGGTTCAAACTTAAACTTTCATAAAAAATATGCACAATGTGGATAACCTTGCATTCTGAGGATATGTGAATACAGTTTTACCAAAACATTAAAGCCGATAAATGACGGAAATTAGTGTAGGAGGTTAATTTATAAAAAAATATAATAAAGGGTATACGTGCATCATTGCACTTATACATTTTAGAACGAATTATTTCTATTTTTAAAACTAATTTCAGCCGTTTTTAGCTCGTTTTTATTTGGAAAAATATATTTTAAAGTAAAATAATATTTTTGAATCCAATTACTGATAACATTATAATATTTTGCTTTAAAATCATTCTAAAAAGTTACAACAAAAAATATACGGATTTGTGCACGGAGAGAAATTTCAAGAGATTAATTCACCGAAACGCGTGATTTTAGAGTTACAATTTTTACGTGAATGAAAGTTTCAGACTCTGTGATCTAAAAGCATAAAATTCCAGACCTGAGACTGAAGGGGTGTGGCTTAATCTTTGAAACTTCCAGACCTAAGCTTTAAAAGCAAGGGTGGTCACAACTGCAGTGAGACTGGTTTCTCGCGATGCAATCGCACAGACCGCGTGGTTTTAAAATAGGGACAGTGCCGTAAATCTACTTATCTGAGGTAGGTTATAGCTTTAAAGATATTTTAATTTGGTAATTACACTACCCTTTTTAAAAGTGGGACGATGGTCGTGGGGGCTAAAGCGCAGGCTTTGGACCCACTCTGCTGGCTTCTCTGTCGACTTGACGGTTTGATTTCCGCCTCGCACTCTGGAAGAGGCTCGGTGGTCCATGCGGTGAACACTAGCCTGGCAAGGGAGTTGTTCATCTCCGGAGAGTCGCGGGCCAGGTACCTCTAGAGAAAAAGGTTCTCTAAGTACTGAAGGCTGTTGCTCTTGGTAGTTCGGAACCCACCTTAAGCTGTAGATCCCTCTCCCACCACCAAGTAAGTGTGTAGAAGGTGTATAAAGGATAGGGAAGAAGATACAAGAAAAATGTAAACCCTTAGGGGACACATTAGAAGCTTCCATCCACTACCCTTTTTAGGTTAAGGAAAGTTTTCTTGTGTTTACTAATTCAGTTGAATAAGCCATAGCCCCAATAAATACATAAATATTAAGAAGAAAATCTACACTCTTATTGAATATATAGTATGCAGTATGCATATGTGTCAAAGTGTAAAAAAATTAATTAATAACAAAAATTCAATGTTTTTCCAAGTACGTTAAAAACACGGAGCAATCCAAAATATGTATTAAACAAATGTTTGTGTCTAAAAATGAAATGTGGATGAAGATGGGTTTTATTGCTCACTTGGTGATACTCAAAAGGAAACTTATTAATAATGAAAATTTTAGAAGCTATTGACAGAAGTTCATAAATATATTATTCTTAATATAAACTTTTATCATATTCTTGAAACAAAAATATTTCTACAGCTGTTTAGGATGTCCAAAAAAATCTTTTCAAGACGTAACTGAAAGATCTAAGCGCGGAAAAACGTATTTTTTCCATCTTATCATGATGTCATAGAGGTAAAAAAAAGAGCTTGAAATTAAACTACAAGACCTTCTGTATCACGTGACAAGCAAGAACCGCTTACTTCTGAAACATGATCACAATGCTAATAATGAATTTGGTGAAGATGTGAAATGTGGGTTTGATGGTTAAGCGATGCTTAACTTTTTGGGACATTTATATTGCCTATAAGACTCTCAGATAAAACAACAGACTCAGTGATATAAGAAAATCCACGACCTTCCTATACTCGATTATTGCGGTCAGTTCGGTTACAGTGAATTCAAGAAACCACTGATGATGAATTAGCCACTCTGGAGCTATTTATATCGAACAACACTTCAGTAGAATTTTTTCTAATGCTAACCATTATTGACGGAAAGGTAAAAATTGAAAAAATACTAAAGTTTTTTCAGAAAAAACTGTAATATGAAGTTCTCATTTCTTAAAATTTAATAAAATAGATTAAAACAGGTCTGTAAAGCATTGGGTGATATTACAAGTACGAAATGTTATATTTATGGAGCGAAGCTATAAAAAATGAGAAGACAGGTCAAAATTGAATAGCGTCTAAATAAAGAAGCAGACATGGATTTCAGATAACATTCTATACCTATCAAAAATATTTTAGAATTTTCGTATTTTTAAATCTTTTTATATGCTACAAAATGTACGTCTTCTTATAATAACAAATGTTACTTTTGATAATTTATTTTTTGATCATTGGGTCTGAAATTTTCCAAAATTTTAACCAGATCTTCAGTGCATGTTAATAAAACGGTCATCCAAGTACTAAACGATTCTTATTTGTAATTCTGTTACCGAGGGTACTCTCATTAAATATTTTAGAAAATTGAATAAATAAATTAGAAAGTATGAAATAAATTTTAGTTCTGCCTTTAGATAAGAAAGCTATATATTGGAAGAAGCGTGTACATAAAGAGATTATGGCATTGCATTATTTCTCGAGTTTAATAATAGAAAGGATTAAATAATAACAGCCAACTGCACATATAGGATAGCTTAGAGCTTTTTGAATAAACGTTCCATTCTCATGTATATGAGTTTTATTCTTTTTAACGTGCGCAACCTAATCATTCAATTTCATTGTTGACTATTGTCCTAAATGACAAAGATACCACGTGAATTTTAAATATTTAATTATTACTTATATCCTAAAAGTTGCGAGTTACAATATGTAAACTTACTTGTCTGGATGTATGAGAGACCTGATTGTTACAGCAGCATTCAATCGTTGTTTAACATCCAAATATGAAGACGGCTCATCAAACATGAAAATATCTCCATTTTGAATACACACCATAGCACAGGCAAATCTCTGCAATTCCCCTCCAGACAATGCTTCGATTCTTCTATCTCGTATATGCAATAAATCTGTTAAAATAAAATGATTCAGAGTTGAAATGACCTTGAACGAAGATACATTTCTGCGATACTGTAACACAACGGTAGTCAATAATGTAAACAAAATGTATTCTCGAATAATTTCGTGAATTAACCTGTTGAGGAACCCGCGTCACAATTTACTTCGCAAAGGGGCCCGTGCTTCTAAAAGATCTCTTTGGCGGTACATGCTTATTTGCAGGATCCCTTAAAGTTCCTGTACGGAGATTTTTAACTGGGTACTGGCCTACGTTGTGGCTTTTCTCTTTAACCAGAGTGCGCATCATAGAGAGTCTATTAGTAGGTTATTCTAGAACACGAATTAATTGGTTTAGGACATATAGTCCCAACCCGACTTTCTGAAATTACGATTGTATTCTAAAACTACTAGACCTTAGACATATTTTACAGGTTTTACATCGTAGCTCAAAGGAAGGTCCTAAAAATGAAAGTGGTTAATGATGCTGCTGAGCGTGGGGTTGCTTTAATCCAAAATTACAACTCTATCCTCACGAATCAAGAAGATCAAAAGCACTTCCTGTTACAACTTGTGAAAAAGATGATTAAAGACATTCCGAATTGTTAAAAATGTCCAGTTGTCAAAGCATTCCATAAAAATCGGCACTAATTCATATTTACAGATCAACATACGTTGTCAAGTACTGTACGAATTTTCAAACTATAAAAAAATTTGTATTTTTTTGTATTTCAAATTTCTAAAAAAATGTCTGTCACCCAGTTTAAATATATTGGATTCATTTATCATGTAGAATATTTCTTTTATATTGTAGAAAAAATGCAATGTATATTATGCCAGGAGAAAAAATTCTGAGGGGCCAGTGTAGACCCTTAATTACAATGAAACTGCAAATTTTCGTATCCTAAACCCGACAATATCTTCGAAAACAAATTTTTTTGTTTCATAAAATTTAGAGATTCTTTCTGGATAAATATCAAGTATATTATAGAACAAAAAAATTTTTAAGCCCTACACTTGTATTTAAAAAAACTGGAAACTATGATAATTCATTTTTTGAACTAAAACGGCCTAGCGGAAACTGTAAACAATTTTTTTATTAAATAAAAGAAAATTTATGGCAGTATCTTTTCTTCAAAAGGAAGAAAATTAAGAGTTTGCAAAAAACAAAAACTCTGTTTTCGGGCACCCTATACACATATGGGACATTCCCCGTGAAATCAGCCCCTCCCCTCACACTTCAATTTTTGAGTTAAATGGACCCTATAGGGCTCAAAATTTTCGTTAACGCTTCTAAATTTTAGTATCGTATCGTATATAATGCTTTTCAGAATTTCAATGTGTAAAAATCATTTTATGTTGGGTATGTTTTCGATGTCGCGGATTACGAATTTTCTATTAGTTTTAAAAAATTCTAAGAATGCGAATCAAAGATGGCCGCTCAAAAATGGAAAACATTGTTTTTATGTCATAAAAGTACGAGTTGGGTATACAACAAAGGGTTTTCAGAGTCGCGGATTTCAGATTCAAGATGCCGCTCTTTGTATTTGCAGTTTGTTATTTGATTACTTTTACTTCTCTTCGTACATTGACCATTTTGAAGTTCGTGCAATGGGCTTGGTGCAAGTTTTAAAACAGAAGCTTTCAGCGCAAGTCTTACTGCAAACATTTAGAAAAAAACAATGTGTTTTACTTTAATAATAAATACCACGATAAAATAAGAAAGTTTTATAAACAATAGTTAAGAATATGTCTACTTGGCACACATTTTTTAACTTGGTACTTTTTGCTTTTCTGCAGCAAAAAATGATTTTTATTATAAAAAATAATAATTTTTTCTTCAAAAAAAAACAATTAAAAAATGTATAGTTTTTCAGGCAAAAAAGGTAGGCTTTTCAAGAATTTTTTTTTTGAAAGCCAAAATAACTATCATTTTTTAGTGGATTTAAAAATACTGCTAAAACTGACTGAACTGAAACAAGAAAGACCTTTCTGTCTCACAAATTGTACAAGTGGTACGGTTTTTAGAATAAAATTGAAAAAAACTGATTGTACCTTTAAAATTTAAAATACTTGTAAAAGCGTAAAAATGTCGCTTTGTTAATTTAAAAAATGCTTGTCTACTCATTTCCCACGTAAAAAACATATTTCATTTCATATTTCATAGTTTTCATTTACTTGATTACAATAAATTGAAATTTATAAAAATGGACATGATCAAAAGAGGCACATAATTAATGGCACAATACGACTATCTATAAGTTTTAAAATAGCGAAGGTTTTTATTTTTGTTCTTTATAAGTTTTTTGTTTTTTGCAGTTTGCAAATATATTATAATTATCAAATCAACAGGATCGAACGAGATAAATGATGACACAATTGAAACCACCTGTAAATTTGAAAATCTCAAAAGTTTTTCTTGGATATTTTTTAAATAAAAATATGTTGCTTTTAGTATCCTGCAATTGTAAACTATACTTATTTAAGTATTCAAAAATGAGTAAATTTTTACTTTGACGTTCCTTTATTGTATGTGTTGACCAAAAATCTAAAACTCTAAAACATTACAATCAAGCTAAAAAGCTTGAGAAGAGGTTATGTTGTGTTTACAAAATTTCCCTATAAAAATTGAAGTACTTACCGACATAACACTTTCATCAGGAGCTAAAACCTGTTTTTCTCAAATAATTTCTGTCTCCAAAAAATGTTCCTCGCAAACGATTTGCCCAGCTTTGCACAAAAAATCGCTTTCGTGTCATAAAATTGCATTTTTCCACTGTTCAACACAATTTTGCGGAACGGAAAAGATATAGATTTTTTCCTTCTTTGACTTTTTTTCTTTGTACTGATTGTTTCAGTTAGGGATTATGCAGTAACTACCACCCATTTTATTCATAGTTTATTTTAAAAACTTTACAAAAATAAATGAACACTATGCGCTACGAATAAATTTCCATGGGAGTGCCTTTTAAACTATTTAAGACTAACAGAGTGACGATCGACGCGCCATTAGTTCGCCGTACCACCGCTGGGCACACATTTTTATAACTACAGAATGGGTCGTGGCATACCCCTGGTTCAAGCTAAAGGAATAAGAGTTGTGCCTAGTTTTTCTTTCCGATGAGTACAAGCCTTCAGATTTTCACCAGAATTGCTAGCAGTTGTGTCGAAACACATATCAATAATGCGATCTGCTACATTCCAGTCTTTACGTAACGCATAAACTGCTTGAGCTTCACACGGTCCATTATTAATTTCCTAAGGGTTTTATTGTGTCTTCTTCTGAGATAATAAGTGTTAGACGGTGAAACTTTTCTTTGTAAATTAAGACTAGCAGTAAGTTTCTATCGCAATGAACTGTCAACACCACATCAGAATTATAAGCTTTTGGAAGAACAAATTATTATTTTTTATAATAACAATCATTTTTTCCAGCAGAAAAACAAAAGAATACCAAGTTAAAAAATGTATGCCAAGTAGACATATTCTTAACTATTGTTTATAAAACTTTCTTACTTTATCGTGGTATTTATTATCAAAGTAAAACAAATTGTTTTTTTTTAATGTTTGCAGTAAAACTTGCACTGAAAGCTTCTGTTTTAAAACTTGCAGCAAGCCCATTGCACGAACTCCAAAATAGTCAATGTACGAACACAAGTAAAAGTAATCAAATAACAAACTGCAAATACAAAAAACGGCATCTTGAATCCGAAATCCGCGACTCTGACAACCCTTTGTTGCATACCCAACTCGTACTTTTATGACATAAGACAATTTTTTCTATTTTTCAGCGGCCATCTTGGATTCACATTCGTAGAATTTTTAAAAACTAATAGAAGATTCGTAATCCGCGACATCGAAACCCCTTTATTGCATACCCAACATAAAATGATTTTTACACATTTAAATTCTGAAAAGCATTATATACTATACGGTACTAAAACTTAGAAGCCTTAACGAAAATTTTGAGCCCTATAGGGCACATTTATCTCAAAAATTGAAGTGTGAGGGGAGGGGCTGATTTCACGGGGAATGTCCCATATGTGTATATAGATGTGTGTGTGTGTGTGTAGGGTGCCCTGTGTAGGGTGTGTTTGCTGCACATGTAAGTGGTTTCTGTCCTTTGCAGATCGAGAAAAAGTGTCACTTCAAATAGTAATTTTGCATCATGCGAAGTTGCAGAAAGTCCCCTCTTCACGAGCGCAGAATTTCAGTAGAAGGAATCTGCTGATAATTGATTAAAATAATTGTAGATAGAATATGATGACTATGGAACGCCGGAAATATAAAAATTTTGAAAATAAAAGAGTGTCAGGTACTGGAAAATTAATATGCATTATCGCAAATTAAAAAAAAAAAAATTGGAAATCAGTAAACGTTTTTTAAACTCTAAGCATTTAACACTTTTGACTTAATATCACGGAACTATAAAAACATTTCTGATTTCAAAAATTCATTTTTTTTATTTGCGATAATTTGCAGCAGTTTTTCAGTGTTAGTCATTTTTTATTTCCAAAATATTTATATTTTTGGCGTACCGAAGGCATCATATTCTATGTACAATTATTTTAATCAATTATTAGCAGATTTCCTTTACTGAAATTCTGCGCACGTAAAGAGGGAACTTTCTGCAACTTCACACGATGTAAATTACAATTTTAATGAAACTATAGTGAAACTTAATCCTAGCTTTATTTAAAGAATAAGGAGAAACTAATATAATATTTATATATGTTAAACTCTTTAAACGTTATTTTAAAGGCCATTTATTGATTCAATATATCAAAAAATACACAAAAGAAACTTATTTTTTAAATACAATATAGGAACGAATGCCGCAGCTACTTTGTCGTATTTTACTTCTAACACTTTCTTAAACTTAATTAAACTTAAAAACACATATTATTATAAATTAAAAAACTTTCTTAATTTTGTTTGTACATTAGTTCGCTTTTGGGATGTACATTTTCCCGGTTGGAAGTCTAGAATTAAAAGTAACGTCGCCAACTTCGTTTATTTTTCCAATTGCGAATTTTTTGTATTCAACGGACTGATCTTTAACTTCAAAAGCTTGAAAGTGCTTATCGTAATGAGAAAAGCCAATACTTTCTGTGAAAAATAACATATTTCCATCTGGAATTTAAAAAATTTCTTGGATTTGAAAAAACTTGGAATTTACACCAACAACCACTACAATTTCTTTGCATGTGTATATCAATCCCATGTACTTTATCCATTTGATAGTTTCAGCAAATTTTGGGAAACCGTCCGGTAAAATAGTAGAAAATTCTGAGGAATTTTGTATGCTTCAAATATTTATTTCACGAGATGAACCTGCAGTTGGAGATTCAATGAATGCTGGCTGACTAAGTTTGTAATATAATACAATAATATATTTTTAACAAATATTAATATAAACCACAAAAAATATTATTTTCAAGTAAGATAATAGACAACAAAAATGAGAATTCACAGCATCAAGAATTTTGTAGAGAAGTATGAAAACATACTTGAACATTGCTAGAGCTCGCTGGATACTCTTCTAGACAAATATTCTGATCAATTCGAGATTCTGAAAGCTGCGAAGCTTCATTTGCATTCATTTTTTGAGAGATACAGTTGAAGATGTTGCACGCGGAGACTTTAATACATAAGATTCTGATTCAGATTGGAGAATTGGCGTAACTAAAGTGTCATTTTCTATACAAAGAACTTTTTCCGTAACGTTAGAATATGATTAGAAAACATTTTCTGCAGTGGGATCTTTTGCAGCCAGTTCTGAAACTTCTCTTGATAAAGAGATGAAAACGTTCAGTTCACTGCCATGAAGTTACTTTGATTCGGTAGAATTAATTGACGTTATCAATTCACTATAAATGGGCACATAGTTAGGATCCTCAGATAAATGCTGGAAACTTTCTTCCATCCTCATGGCTGTCAAACTCATCTACACAAGCAGCAAAAATTTACGAAGAATAATTAGTCTAACATTCTGAATTACAAGAAACTACATAAAATCAGGTATTTTCATTTAAAAAATGAAAGAGTTGATCTTAAAAAGTTTCAATTTATAGAAGATACTTTTAAAGATAAATAATCACAATTTATTAGAGAAGGGCGAGACGTGATAGATTGAGCTGCTGGAATGGACGACCTCCAAGTTTAAAAAAAAAGATAAAGGAAAATTTTTCATAAATAATTGTACAGTTCAATTACTCGTAAAATTATCCATAATAAATGTAGTTTATTCTTAATTCTTGCAGCATATATAGGCAGATTTAAAAAAAGTTTCTAAAATAGAGAAACATGCAACCAGTCCTTCATTAGAAAATTATTATGGTATTAAAATATGAATTCTTTACTCATATGAAATAATATAATAATGAGAAATTAAAATCGATTAAAAGTCGACAAACATATGACTTAATTTCTTAATTCTACTCTTCTTCATAGGAAGCATAGAGTGAAGGATAACACGGGGTCCCCGTGGACGGCTACGGGTTAATGAAGACTATTGTAATTTAATAAATATAATACTCTATAGATATAAACTCACGGTTAAAATCACAAACATGCATCGTCAAATGCAAAAAATCTGTGGCACTGCGCAACGGAGATAAAAATTGAGGTTATGTTAATGAGAAATGCTACACTTTCCATTTCATACAAACGCAACTAGTGAAAAAATATTTTAAAACATGCATGTAACTTACCTTGAATCAACACCTCCGTGAAACTGAAGTTAGAAACTGGTAAAATACTTCGCTACGACAAGGTTTTTGGCAAAAAAAAAAAAAAATGACAGCGATTCCGATTAACGATGTGAAGACGGTTGTTTCTCGATACTTTGTTTCGTGTGGCGTCACTGGCGTCACTTCGAAAAGAATGCGCATTAGCATTAAGCACAGGTTGCGCGGTTAAAATCAACTTTTCCGTTGGTAGAATTTACCATTTCAAATGCTACTGGATTCAAATGGTAAATTCTACCTCTGCCTCTAGAAGTGAAGTTAACCATTTGAAATGGTAAATTTTACCTCTACGTTTTTCACGAGTTATGAATAATCCAAATTTTGTTTATTGCTATTTAAACTGGTAATAAATACCTCCCATGGCTTACAATATATGACTATTTCTAAATGGTACTTTTTGATTCGTTTTCGAGTTAACTCTTACTATTTACAACTAATGCTGGAGAGTACTATCTTCAAATGGTATCTTTTGCCAGGATATTAGGGTAAAAATACCTCTAAAACTTCTAATTTCTAACAATAAAAGAGAGCAAGTTTTACTGTTTTTTTTCATTGAGATTTTGCCATTCCGTTTAGACAAAGCCGCTAAAAAAAGTAGTTTTTATTACTTGACATATTTCGTTACTTTATGTAAATGGTATTTTCAGCTATTGCATTGGCTTAGAATTATAATTTGCATGGTAATCACAAATCGCAAAAATTCAAAATAAAAACAGTAGACCTTAACATTTATATCGGTTTTCGCAAAAAAAATGGGTAATTACTGCCATTTACTCGAACACTTTTTTTCCGTGTGTGTTTAGCAGGGTAGAGACTGCCATGAAATTAACAATTACGTCATGACCACATTTCTTTTTTTTCGTTACTTTTTTATTTTAATTTTGTTTTTTAATTTTGTATTTATTTTATCTATTTATATAATTTTCTTTATTTTTTTTTTAATTAGTTAAAAACATAAAAGTTTTGATGATATTTCTTTAACTGAATAAATTTTAAAATGATTTTTTTAATTTATTAATTTTTTGTGAACGTTTTATTCTATTAATTGCGGATATTTTTTCTTTAGAACTTGAAGTTCAATAACCTTCGTAGTGTTTAACTACCTTTTCATTATCCGAGCCTGTGATTACTTGACAGTGAGAGTGACATTTTGAAATTTCATTTATACGTTGAGCTTCGTTACATCTCTTATTTAATTGGCGCGTGGATTTATTATGATCAGCTTTGCTGAAATAGATTATATTAATATTTTTGAAATAATTTCTTGCCCAATCTATCAGTTTGTGATGTCAATGTAGCTTCTGTTGGTTTTCGTAGAAGGCTTATTCGATAAGCTTCTCGTTTGAATATAGCTCCTAAGCCATCGTATCCGCTTTTGCCGTGTGCAGTAACACATAAATGCCATTCCGCTTCTAATCCAAAATCTTGTTTGTGTTTACGAAGATTAGTGATTTGAAATCGATTTTTGAAATTTTGCTTTGCACCATCTGTCATGTATATAAGTATTTTGACATTCCTAATAGTTATTATTTCCGGATTAAGTTGCTTCTGAATTGTGTACACGGCAGAAGTATCATGCTTCAAACTATCTGATAAAAATATATAAGTTTTGTGTTTCAATACAGAACCTTGTTTATAATAATGTATCACGGAAAGGACAATACATTGGTCACTGCTACAATAAAAAGCTTGAGAAGCATCTTGTACAACGTAGAAAAAGTTCTCGGAAAATTCAAACATTACAAGTGATGGTATTCAATGCAGATCTGTCTGTCCCTGACCTTAGGCTATACTGAACTTTATCAATAGAAGCGTTTGTTAAGATAAGTCATAAGAATCATCCACCTGAATGTTCGTGCTTTTTGTCAAATTCTTAATATCAATAGCATCTAGCATCAATTTGCAATACTGATACATTGTGCATGCGCACACGCAATGCGATATTCAGGGCATTGTACTTTGAAATTGTATTGTAGTTCTTTCAAGTCCATACGAATAAGACGTTTTGCATCTTGATGCACTTACAATCAATTTTAACTGAACATCATTATAAAACTCTAACTTTTGTAATTGTGGAATCTGATAAACTTCAACCAGTCTTCGCAGTGGGATCAGCCAAGAATCCGTAACTTTATCTGAACTCTTTACATTTCACAGCCATATGATAAGTCGTGTTAAATTCTCTTGCAAGTTTCCTGATACTCCATAACTCTCGTTCTATAGTAAGAATTTGTAGTTTCATATGATTACCTTTCTCTAAGGTTGCAAATTTATCCTTAAGCCCCTGCAGGAGTTCTTCTAAATGCTGTAATCGAGTAGATGGGGTCTCATGTTCTAACTTTCGTTTGAGGCTGGATTAGGATTTATCATTAGTATTTGATGATAAATTTGGTTCATAAGCATCGCTATCAGATGCAGTGACTTTCATGATATTAGAAGTATATGATTTTCGTCGATAGAAATACGTTTCAGTGAACGTCGCAATCGACAATCACCACATACCATTGAATTTTGAAATTTGATTTTTGCGCTAAAAAATGAATCTTAGGTTAATATAAATTCTGTTCCCTTTGGGGTCCTTGACAAACAAATAACGATTGCTGCGATCATTTTCTGTTTTGATGCATAGGCGACAAATAAATGACGAGTGCTGCGATGGTTTTCTGTTTCGGTGCATACGCGACAAAAAAATCACGAACTCTGCGATCGTTTTCTGTTTTGATGCATACGCGATAAACAAATGATGATTGCTTCGATCATTTTCTGTTTTATTGCATACGCGGAAAACAAATTAGGATTGCTGTGCCATGTTTTTTATCCTAAAATGATTTTAAAAATACTCAAGGAAGGGGGGGGGGGGGGATTCACTTATCATGAGTCTCGGGTCAGAGTTATCAGGAAAATTCAGCAATATTTCAATTTTCGGCCGCCATATTGCATCCGCCATTTTTAATTTTTCAAAATCTGAGTTAATATTCGTGATGAACAACCCCGAAAACCCCTTAGTGACCATTTTCAGCAAAATACAGCAATATTTATTATATATATATATATAATTAAACTATTTGTCATAAGGACAACCGCAGGATTTCGCCGGGATCGGGTGCTAATCTGAA
>JAAAKG020022116.1:0-20233 GCA_010014905.2 Druon quercuslanigerum | reverse complement strand
GAACACGCTTATGCTTCCCGCTTCACGTCCCTTTAAAAATGGAGGACGCTGTACGAATCCCTACGGGCCATTTGATTGGTTGACTTTTTTTTAGTTGCGCGTGGCGATACCATGGTTATTTGGATCATGCTATTCACTGAAGGTGTACCAAAGCATAATAACCATAATAACATAAATGAGTGGCGTGGATGACGTGTCTTTTCCATTTAAAAATTTAATATAGCTTTGGATAATTTGATTCAGATGCAAATGACAAATATTTATTGATTAGTGCTACTAAATATGTAAAATATGAACAAATAATCTGATAATAGTTTTTTTTTTTATTCAACCAAATATAGTCATTTACCAACAGGCGAGAAACGTCAAAAGTGTAAATGTTAATGTGAGCAAGATTTAACGACATTATTTAATTATTGGATCCAAGAAAACGGATGAACATGCTAAATGTAAAAAATGCAATACAATTTTAGTATAAGCTTCGTGCAGTATATATGTATATTCTACAACAATGAGTGCTAATCCAGAAGAAAAAGTAACAGAGGATTCGATTCTTTACGAGCTTTTGGAGTATTTTTCAAAAAAGCAAGAGCCAGAATTAGTCGTAAGTTTATTGAAAACATTCTAGAAATTGAAACACTATAGTTTATGACTCATTCTAGTTTGTAATACAATTACATTAGGGAATTATTTACAGAAATGCAAAAACGACGGAGTAATTTTGCCAACAACAGCAGGCACTATAAAAAATGCTTTGCGATATTTAAACAACAGGTATTCCTTGCCAGAAAGTATTTCCCAGCAAATTAGTTTTACGTTGTCTTGGAAATTTGCTATTGGCGATAATGGAAGGATATTAGCAATTTTGCAAGAAAATATTATTGAAATTAGAAAACTGAAGGATGAGTATTCGTCTGTTACGGGAAAAGCATCAGGTAATCATTTTGCAATCTTGCTTTAAAAAAAGCAGGATTTTGTGTGGTTTCGCGAACGGTTTACATATTTCCCCTATATGTATTTGTTTTTGTTCAAAAATTGCCCCATATGTTCGAAATTATTTCCCATCAGGAAAGATCCTTTGCGAGTTTATATTTTAAACATAATTTCAAAATTATTAAACAATTTAACAAAGATTTCAATGATCTCGCAAAGATTTCTAAGATTTCGTGAAGGCTTTTGCACCACATTTCGAAGAGTGATCAAGTCTTCGTGATATAATCAATTCTTTATTCGTTTGTTCTTAGTACCGAAGGATGCATTTCCTCAATGGCGAAAAATGACCTGGAGTTCTGATGGATCGATATTAGCACTTGCTTCTAGCAATGGACATTTGTCATTTTACAATTCGTTAGGGAACAATATTTTCAACATTATTCCAAAAACTATTTCACCAAATCCTCATATTTTGGAAGCTGGAGACGCAATAGCTTCTATGATATTTAAAAAACCTAGAGTTCAAAGTCACATTTGGGAATATGAATTTATTAGTATATCTTACAGTGGCCTCTTAAAATCTTATTATATCTCAGCATCGAATAATTTCGAAACGAATCATGAATTTTCGTTCGGAAGCTTTTATAGAAATGGTCTCAATGCTGTCGTTTACAGTGAAAAGTACGATCTATTATTCGTAGCAGGAAATACTATCAATCGCAATTTAACTGTAAGTGAATTGAATGCAAAGTACAATTTTATACTAACATGTTCCTTAATTAAACAAATAATCTTTAAAAGTACATCCTGTTTTGCAAAAATTTTTAATATTCTGATTTTACAGTGCACTGCTTTAGAGGCTGGATTGTCTTCGTGGCGATTTTTAAACGACCCACCTTATTACAAATTATCTTTTGCTTATGAAGAACAGGCGATTAAAAAACCAGCATTTTCGATATGGAATTACATGCCTTTGATTAAAAACCAATCTCATTCGATAATATTTAAATTAAGTATTTCTCCCACTGGACAACTCTTGGCTTGTCTTCATACTGATGGTAGCATTTCACTTTGGAACTTGCCAACTTTGACACTTAAAAAAATGTGGAAATTGCCTGAGCAACCAGAGTACAATACAGCAGATCCTTTGGGGGTGATTAAGTTTAAGAAATTTCCACCAGGTTTATCAGAGTTTCATCCATTGGATATTGGCTGGTGGTCCGATCAAGTAATATTTTCCTTATTAATTAAGTAGCTTCTCTGTCGAGGAGTACATAGCTTTTTTTTATATCAAAAACCCGATTCGAAGTTTTTAGTCCTTCAAATGGAAATTTTTGAAAACAGTCACCATTTTTATAGAAATCATTTACTATTTCACGCTCCAAAGCATAGACTGTTTAATGATAAAAGAATCAAACTTGAAATAGTTTGCTTTTTTCTTCGTTAAAATCATGGATCTCTTGCTTTCGGCTTAAATTACAAAATTACCTTTATGCAAATGATATAATGTATTTTACAGACAATCATAATCGCAAGATACTCCGGTGCTATTTCCGTTTGCTCTATTAAGGATCTGAGAAATCTTCTAGGAACAAGTCCAGAATTTTTATCTGGACAACCACAAATTTCGGAACTAAATTCTGGTCGTGGATTTTTGTGTTTAGATTGTGAAATATATATTACTAGTACAAAGAGAAGTCGAGAATCTACAGGTGAAGGGCAAGCATTAGGTGATTGCTACTTATATCATAATATTTCATTCTATAAATAATTGCAAGATTAAAATTTGATTTAGATTTGATTAAAATTTAATTTTCAGATGCATCATCTGACAGTGAAAAAGACGATATTGAGTCGGAGCATAATACAGTTTTGAATTATACAGCTCGATTGGTTCAAAATACACTATATTCGATAACGGACATTGAAAAATTCCAGCCCAAGAGAAAAAAATCGAAAATCTTTCATAAAACTTACAGAATCTTAGGCCTCAAAAGCACAACTCCGGAGGAATTGTATTCGAGAAAAATAGAAATTGAGGTAAAATTTGTATAAGGATTACTGCATGTAACTTTTTCATTAGTAACTTTTTAAAATAATATTTATGGAAATATATTTGATGTATTTATAAAGGATTATGAAGAAGCATTGTCTTTGGCAAAAACGTATAATTTAGATACAGACCTAGTTTATCAAACTCAATGGAGAAAGTCTGCATTTTCTTTGAAAGCCATTCAAGATCATTTAGCGAAAGTAAGTAAAAGATCCTGGGTTTTAAACGAATGCATATCTCGAGTTCCTGACAATTTTGAAGCGGCGAGAGAATTGCTTAATTTTGGATTGCGAGGTGCGAACTCAGAAACTTTATTAGCAATCGCAGAGAATGATGATGGTAAATTTAAATCTGATGAATCCGACGATGACTATATAAATATGGATGAAACTCTTACTTTAGAGCAAGTACGATTTACTTTTAGTTTTTTAATACAATTTATTTGATTAAACAATCTAAATAATTGCAATAGGAATAAAATTATTTTCCATTCAAAAATCAAATAGGTGCAAAAGATAAACAAACAACTGGAAAAGTTGAACGTGGAAAATCTCTCCAAATCCCAAAAAGAACTCATCAGATACAGGAAAAAGCTTCTGGATCTCTTGGATAAGTTAAAGACTTATGAAATTATTCTGGATTCAAAGTCAAAGTACGACAAAAAATTCTATGAAGAATTTAGAGAGCTTTCCCCGCTCGAAAATGCGATTGGGTAAGAATCATTTAAAGTTTGCAGAAATGAAAAAGGTTTTTGGATCAGAATACTAATTTCTAGTTGACAGATTTGCGAAGGAGTGCAATTGCAGAGGAGTGGAAATTATGTTCACCTATTATGGGTCAAAATTAATGCCCCATTGGCTCGCAGTTCTTAGTTTTTTTCCTGAAACATTCAGTCCCTTCACTTACCAAAATCTTTTACCTGAGTGTGATCAAGAAGGCAGATTATGTTTACTTTTTCAAAGAGAATTGCGAAGCATGGACTGGGTTGAGAGAAGTGAGTTCAGTCAGGTTTTGAGTTCCGAAAATGATGACGAAGCGTCATTTATTTATGAATCCTATCCATCTTTGCTAGCATATAGGTACGAATTAAAATTTAATTTTTAATGGATCATTCAATATTGATTTTTTTTACAAGAATAATATTTTATAACAGGAACTGTGCACTGACTTCAGGATTGCTACAAAAATGGTACAAGTGGCGAGCTTACGAAATCGAAAGGGGCTGTGGAATTGTAGATTATGCTGTGGGATTAATAAATATCGGAAAGTGCCGAAATATTCCGGGCTTAGAAAGTTTGCTCTTTGAGTTAGAAAATCTCGATGATCTTGTCTACAAAGTAGGATTAGAGTTTTTATCTCTTTCCGAAGTGGAAAAGCTAACAGACCTAGAGAAAATTAAATTGTTAATGAGTAAATCGCATGAGTCGTCTTTCGTTTACGACCTGAAAAACAATGTTCTTCCATTTGTTAAGAGAAGAGAAAAGTATTTGGTAAGTTTTTAAAATAAAAATCCATTTTTAGAGGATACAAAAATTATGCAATTTTTAATGACTTCGATAAATTTGTAACATTTTAAACTATGAAAACCTTCAGTTTAGAATGCGTAATTCTTACGTCTTTTACTTTATCAAATTTTTATTTCATTTCTAGTCGTTCGTTTACAAATTATAAAAATTTTAATACAAATTTCAAGGCTTGAATAGTTAAAACGTACCTGTGTTTGAAATTCAGCAGTTTAAAAAATATGCTGCAAATCAAAAGTAACTGATTGTGGAGGAATTTAAAAATGAGAAATTCTAAATCTGTTTAAAATACAACTATTTTTAAATTGAAGCGTTCAAAATACTTTTTCAAATAAAAATCCTAAGTAATTAAACTATTGTAAACTTTGGACTGAAGTTTGGATTAATTTTTCCAATTTTCAAAGAAGATAAGATTCCTACTCATAATTATAGGACGCTGACAAATTGAAAATACTTTGAATGTAACTATTCAAGTTAAATTATCATTTCCGCCGATATTGAAGCTACCATCAAAATTTAAAGAGGTTTCCTATTTAAGGTCATGTGAGCGTAACGTCAAACATTTGTTTTCTTCACATTTTTAAATTATAAACTATGGATGGCTCTACCTTAATTAGCTGAAGAATTTTCACGCTTCAAAAAGGCAGCCCTTTCCACGATGTAGACAAAATATTGCTGGCAGCTTCGACTGGACTAAACAATTTCTGAATAAACATTCAAAAAAATTAATCTTTTACAATTATGCAATGTTCGGCTGGTTATTCAGGATGGAAAATTTTTAATAAAGACTTCAAAATGGAACTTTATTTAACATTGAAAGCGCCAATAGTTAAAAGTAAAATTTCCGAATTCAAATTCACTTCATTCAATTCAAATACATTTTTTGTCTGTAACGTAAATTGTTAAATTTAAAATTATAAATCAAAAATTTGACAATTACTAATTTAAACTATTTCAATCCGAAAGGATTCAGCTTTAAACGATTCTGGTTTAAGAAATGTTTTAATTTCACAATTCTAATTTAAACAGGATTTAGTTTCAAAGAAAGTTTAGAATTGTTAATTTTCGATTTAAAAAAATTCAAAATCATGTAATTTTGAGCCTTGTTTCAAATCGTTCAACTTTGACGGTTGGCAGTTGATACTTCTTCAATTTGGAACTGAAAAAATGACTATTCGGATTTATATTCTAATGGTGATCATTTTTTATAATAGGTGCATAAAAGAACATTTTTCTATAGTTTTTTATTTATACGATTCTAAATAAATATCTTTTTAGTTTAAAAAATTTTAGATTTATATTTTCAAGTTAAAAAGTTTGCAATTTCAAATACTCAAATTTAAAACGGTTTTATTTCCTAGGGTTAAAATTGATATTATCTAGTTATTAAAACTTAAATTAAAAAATATTAGTTTTAAGTCTCTTCATTTTTAATTATTTGAATTTAAACGTTTTAAATTTAAATGCGCAATTCATAGTACTTGTTTGTGAATTTATTCAAGTTTGACGGCATTTAATTTAAAACTGTTCAGTTTTTTAGATTGGCAATTTCAAATTGAAGAATATTGAAGGCCTTTGATTTGATATTTCACGATTTTAAATCTTTTATTCTGAGATAATGCCCTATTTTGTAGTTCTTAGAATTGAACCTATTCAAATTAAAAGGCTTTCATTTTACACCTTGATATAGATTAAAGCACGTTTGACTTTAAAAATGTGGAATTTATAATTTTACGATTTCAGAATAGTTTTATATATACAGGTTTTTCATATTGTTTCAAATAAAAAAGTTTAGCTTCAAAAGGGTGCATTTTTAAATCTTAATGCCCGGAAAATTTTTTGCAAACAGACCAATTAAGACATTCGGAATTAGTGCATTGAAAATTGAAGTGTTAAAATTGGTTCATTAAGTGTTCGAAATAGAAGCACTTATAGTATGAAAAGTAAATTCTATTATTTGCAGTACTTGTGGATTAAATATTGACTCAATTTTATTTAATACTTCAGGGTAGTGGTTTAGAAACAAATCTCGTACGCCAATATCTCGTGCACTTGAGTAAAAGTGATTTGGGCTGGCTGGTCAATTTTTTCCAATACTTGAGAACCACACAGGATCCTGACATTTTCGAAATAATACAAGATGTAACAACTTTGGCATTAGAATGTATTTATGCTTGCACCAATCGCGATATGTATCAAGACGCCAAAAAAATCCACGAAGCTGTTTCCAAACAGGAAACAGACGTAGATACGAATTACGAACTGCTAGAGGAACTTGAAAGAGAACTTAGATGTGTAAAAATTTTTAACGAATACGGTGTAAACGTTCCACTTTGCTTTGTGAATGAAAATAAGAATAATCTTCATGTTATTAAATCGCTTTTGATCGAAATGTCAGAAAGTTTAAAAAATCGGTAAGTAATTTCACAAAGATTTCAACGATTTTTCTAGAATTTCAAAGATTTTACATATTTTTAATATGAATATAAATATTTCAAAATATTTAAGAAGTTTTTATAAATTTTTCAAATATAATAAAATATTTCAAAAAATTTCACAAAGATTTGAATGATTCCACAAATATTCCAAAGAGATCACAAAGATTTCACAAAGGTTTCAAAGCATTTCATAGAGTTCACGAAGGCTCGTACACCAGCTTTCAAGAGTGATCTACGCCTCGAGTGCAAAACATAAATTCTTATTTTTTCATTATTACCTTTGTCGCTTTATTTATTAGCATGCCGCCAGCAGCCGAAAAAGCTTGGGCGCTTTTGTTAAATGACATGTTAGAAATTCAAGGGTTCATTTTCACGAGTTTGGACGTGGAAATCTGTTTTGAAATCTGTTTATCGGCACGATTACGATCGAGAGTGAAAGCAACTATTCAAAATTGTGGTACTTTGATGGAAGTGAAGAGAAATGAGCAATCCCTTCTGAAAGTATCTTATGAAAAAGCAGTGGATTTGATTTTGAAAGCAAGCACAGAGTATTTCAACAGTGCGAAAAGTCTTGCAGATTCGAATATGGAATTAGCAAGGTAATTTATATTAAAATAAAATTAATTTATGAAGCGATACTGAACGCAATGATAATAATCAATTTTGCAGAGCTTGTTTACTCCTCATCTTAGATGACAATCCACTTATTCAAGAAGAATACGATCTTATTGACTCGCTACAAATTCTTGACGAATTCAATATAAATATTCTTCCTCTCCAAGTAAGATTGATAAAAGATAAAATAAAGTTAATTCAAGACTGTCTAGAAAGTCGCGAAAACGTTTATAAAAGTGAACGGAAGTTGCTGAATTTGGCAAAATATTTACATATTGATCGAAACGATGCTCGCCTGAGGGAAGGAAGAATTTTAGAACTAATTGCACAAAAATCTTTACAGGTATTCAATCTTATATATTTTGATTCATATTTTTATTTAACTGAATAATAATAGTAGAGTTGATCTTATTAGGTAAAGAATTACAGTGTGTGTGCTTCTACAGTTCTCAAAATGATAGAGAATAATTATCAACCTGCTTGGAAAGTTGCAATGTGTTTAGGAAATAGCGAAAACTTCCTAGATTTAAAATTTAGGAGACGTTGTTTATTTTTCGTTCTGATTAATGGACCAAGTGAATTCTTGGAAGACATCATGCAGCATATAAACTTATTAGAAATACAAATTTTAAATAAAAGCATACAAGATTGGATGCCTCCTGAGAATGAAACCTTGGAAAATGAAGCCGAGAGTGATGATGAATTTACAGATGCTGTGACAACTGTAAGAGACCCTTTAATTTTGTATAATTTTATTGTCAAAGTATTAATTAGATTTGCTCATTCTTACTTTCAATGTTTTTCTAGCCACAAGTGGAAAATAAAGAGTTCGTTCCCAATATTATCGGAACTTCCACCGAACTTGTAAAAAGCTCCGCGAATTTAGTGAAGCAATCTACGTATGGTATACTAAGAAATGCAGGAAACTCAGCTTTTTGGAAAACAGCATTAAATTTTAAGTTGACTCGAGGAACTGAAACATACATTCCGAAAGATGAAGTAGAAGAAATAGTTGACAAAAATATACAGAGCTTCCATTGCTTTTATCAGTCCCTGCACAAAGTCGCAAAAGTAAGCAAATTTGATACAAAGTACACCCAATATTCTGACGAAAATGAGTACAATACACGACTAAAATTGTGTCAAACTTTATTGAGAGTATCGATGTTGAGTGAAACAGCTTGTTATGGTTTTGAAGTCAGTGATGTCAATCATTGTAAGTATTTTTAACATCAGAAATAATTTTAACCATTCAGACTCTGTGATAATGTTAAACATTTAACGGCTATTGAATATAATATCTCATTAAATAATCATTACTTAATTTTAGTGTTTCTTGAATCTGCAAAAAATGTAATAAGCGAAGATTGCCTTCTGGGTTTGGGATATTTATTGAATTTACGCGAAAATTGTATAAAAGAAACTCAAACAATCTTCATTGACTTGCCTCCTACGGATTTGAATATTCAGCTTGCACTGTATTGCTTTTCTCTGCAACTTTTAAGGAAAGTAAATCCTTCTGACATAAATATGTTTACATACGATCCAATAGAATTAATTTATGGAATGTCGAAATTAACAGAATCCGATGAAACCCGAGACTTGATTTCGGTACTACGACAACAGATTCGTTTACTCTCTCCCAGTTCTAAAAGTGGAAATGAAGCTGACATTGCAAGTGAAACTGAAATTGGAAATGAAAATAAAATTGCACATAAACCTGAATCAGTAGATTTAAACCAAAAACGCTCAGAAAATACTTCTGATCAAACCGAAGAAAAAGCTTCTGTGGGTGAATGTAAAGTTATTAGTCAAAATCTAACGTATAATGTTGATGATGGAGATGGATGGGATGAATGGGAAAACGAAGATTGGGGCGATTTCCCAGATCAAGATGTCAAGGAAACCAAAGATAACACTATGGATGAAATCCCTAGTATTCGAAGTGACACTATCATGAGTTTGTGTGAAAATGCAACAGAAGAAGAACGTTTTGAAAGTTTTGAGAAAATGTTTGGCGAGATAACAAATAAAGGTCAGTACCTCGAAGTCAAGGAAAACTTGAAGCAGTGGCCTGATTTTATTGATTCAGAAAACATTTCGGTAAATAAGAATCCTGTGCTGAGATTATTAAAAAAAGCGGTGCAAATAACAGATAAAAGTAGTGCAAACTGTGACTCACAAATATTAGAAGAAATCAAAGATCTTTTGACTGATCAAGAAATTCCAAAAGCCGTAAGTCCAGTTGGTCTGTTTTTTTAATCGTTTAATCTTTAAATGCTTTTTAATTTGAATAGTGTAATGTTCGAAATAAATTTCGTTTTAGGTTCTTCTGAATTTTTTGGACAACGAAAAGAATCTTTTAACTATTGAACAGCAAATTTACATAAAGTTATGTTGTGGCGACATTTCTCATAATACTGAGGCCGTTGACATGATTAGGCAATCCTACAAGGTACAAAATTGTGTTTTAATTGATTTTTTAATTATCAGCGTGGTGACTTGACTGGGAAAGACCGTAAAATGACAGAGAATTTTATTGGCTTGCAAAAAAACGGGAAATGACCTGGAATTTATTTAAAAACCTGGGAATTCACTTTTCATCGAGAAATGAACGCTTTCTTTTCATTAATTAAAAATAGAGCTTATCAGATGATTTAATGAATTTTACGTTCTTTGAGTCTGATTTTGTAAATTTTTCAATATATCTATACTTTAAGATAGAAATAATTTTATTTGTTTGTTATAAGGCAAATTTTTTCAATTAAAAATGTACATTTTTCATTTTTTTAAAGAATTATAATTCGGATTTATAAGAAAGGAATTTAAAAGAATCCCTGCTCCAAGTCAGTTCTCACAATTTGAAAGTACCCTCTTCAAAATGTTTGATAAATAAAGTACTTCAAGTAGTTTTTAGAGTAGAAATAGTATTTCTAAGAAGAAATATTTCTGAATCTTAATACAAAATTTGTTGTATTGTTCGTTGCAAATAAATCCTTTCTTAGTCAAAAATTCAACTATTTATTTAAATGTTAAACTCTTTTGTTGAAAATTAATTTTTTTGTTTGAAGATTCACGCTTCTGACTTAAAATGAAACTTTGTTTGAAAATGTAACTACTTTGTTAAAAATCAATATTTTTTTATTAAAAATTTAAATATTCCAGTAGAAAACTAAACTACTTTGCTGAAAATTCGCATTTTGTTATTAACAATTGGATTTTTACAGAATACTTAAATATTCTATTTTTGGTTGAAAATGTATCTTCTTTTGGATAAAAAGTCACTTATTTGTCCATATATTTTGTTAACAAATAAATTTTTTGGGAGAAGATGACCTTTTTGTTAAAGGTTAATCTTCTTGTTTAAAAATGCTTCTTTTCTTCTATTTTAGTTAAATATTTATAATTTTAGTTGAAAATTGAGCTTTTTATGTTGGAAATGAAATTACTTGTTTGAAAGTCAAACTGTTTGGTCAAAAATTACTTTTTTTGTTGAAGATTCATAATTTTAATTAAAAATTCATTTCTTTGGTTGAAAAGTAAACTAGGTACTTAATTGAAAACTTGTTTTTTCTTTCGACAAAAGAGAATTTAAAAACAAATAAAAATGTAACTTTGGTTGAACGTTCGTTTTTGACTAAAAATGTAATTATTCCATTTTTGGTTGAAAATGATTTTTTTAAATTGAAAATTCTTTTTTTTTTTGTAGAAATTAATCTTCTTGGTTAAAAGTGTACCTTTTTTAGAAATTCAATTATTCTAGTGAAAGATTCATTATTTTATTTGAAAATTCATCTCTTTATTTGAAAATGGAACTATTTATTAAAAATAATTTTTGTTGAGAGTAATTTTTTGTGTGGAAAGTAATTTTTTGAACTGATAATTTAACTCATTCTAATTAAATATTGCATAGGTTTTGTTGAAAAGTCTTATGTTTGGTTGAACAATAATTTTAAAAATTTAATTATTTAAGTTTTGTTTGATAATTGCTCTTTTTTTTAGTCAAATTTTTTTCCCTTCATTTGAGTATTCAAGTATTTCAATTGAAGATTCATCAATTTAGTTAGAAATTCGTCGGTTAGGTTAAAAGTTGGATTATTTTGTTGAAAATCCTTTTTTTAAAATTGAAAATAAAGTTTTTCAACTGAAAGTTAAATTTTTTGTTAAAAATTGATAGTTCTTATTGGAAAATTTAAGTATTTGTATAAAATTTGTTTCTTTTGCAATTTTTTACTCTATTGTTTTAAAGGATGCTTAGAATGAACGTCATGATATAAAATAAATGTTTGCAATTTTGTGGGAAATATTAGTATGTTATGAACTTCCACCCTGATTATTCTTCTATATTTGTCAATCTAATTAAAATGGTTTGCAGACATTGAATCTAACGACACCAATTTTGGAAGAAGTTTTCTTCAAAAACCTGACTGCGTTATTTGGTCCCAAGCACGATATTTATTACCGAATTCTTGAGGAAGTATTTATGAATCGCACACTTCCAGAGATAGAAGATAATATTAGACTGCTGATTGACAAGTTGGTGGAACAAAGGAACATTCCACATGCAATAGCTTTGTATAATCAGTTAGAGGGTATACCGCTCTCCCTAAGTACATTCGAGAGTTGTTTTCAGTTGCTAATTAAGAGGTGAATTAATTGTAGAATAATATGTTGAATCTTAAATGATTCTGTGAATTTTGGCAGTTTGTATATGCGCGAGTTGTGTACTATTTGTAAAAAATATACTTTGTTATTATTTTAAAGGGTAGTTGTTTATTCCTCAAAGTAACACATTGTAGATAGAACTTCAACTTGTAAATTTCCTAATTAATTGACGAACTCGTTAATGCCCCTTAATTTTCGGGATCTGCCTGAATCGGTTTAATTATTTGATGTTTCGCATACTGGTGTAGACAAAAATTTGACGGAAACAAATGACGGTAATGTAGGAACCAAATAAGGTATATGTGACACTTGTACTATCCCTATCTTACCGACTTTTGTATCATACCAAAGATATTCTTTGATATTAGGAACCTGATCATACCTATTCTGCATGAAATGAGATATCCTGATGCATTTTTGGGGAAATGAAGAAAAGCAAAAAGGGACTAAGTAACATTTATTAGAATGTAAAGAGTCCTTATTCCTAAAGGAATGAGATATCTCATTTGTTCAGAAATTCGTATGGTAGAAAAAAATGTCGGTAAGGTGAAAATCGGATAAGTGTCACATGCATGTAACTAAGCAATGTTTGTGCTTTGTGCGGCCAACTGATAATTTAGGTAATGTAATCTCATGTAACATAATATCTAGGCAGCGGATAATGACACATAAATAAATAAAAACATTTAATTTATAATTATCTAAGTTATCGACATCCGGTAAAAAAAACATTCGTGTCGGTAAAGTGTACTTTTCCAGTTTGCACCGAGTTTCCCAGTCATTCGATTGCATATTTTCAGTATTTTCGAAGTTGTTCGTTTTATTATTACGTCCGTGTAAATTATATACTTAAGTTACCTTTAGTTTGTAGATGCTGAATGTAAATTATTTGGCAAATACGTTAGGTGTAGTGTGTGTACGTGAAGTGTAATTTTAAAACTCGAATGTAAAAGTTTCTGTCAGTGTAAAAGGCCGCGTGGATCGCGTGGATATTTCCCCTGCCTTTTACGGTTAGTGAATTTATCAAAATGTCAGACGGCGAAGATGACTTTATGTGCGAAGAAGAGGAAGATTACGGATTAGTAAGTCGTGCTGTTTCTTACAATTTGACTATTGCTGTTTGAAGCTTTTTTGTGATTTTTGAGGTTAGGTTCATTTGGTGAGGATGTGGATCCGATTGATGCGGTTCAATGCAAACGAAGGAAACTTTTCTTTGTTTTTTTTTTGCCTAGAAATTTGACAGCGGATTTAATTTCGAATTCGAATTTCGTAAAGTGTATACATTGTTTCGTATGCAATTTCTACTTACATTTAGAAAATAAATGTTTACAAATAAATACAAAATTCCAGCTCATATTTCTTGGCTTCAATGAGTGAAGTATTTGAAGTATAATTTTGACAGTGTGTTTTTAATTTTTTCGCGTGCATGATGAGTGTTCTCAAAATTTAGTACATTTACACTATTTACAGGATTTTCAGTTATCTAGAAGATCTTGAGAAAAACAATATTTTGTTTGCATCAAGAAAATATCCAAAAGTTTTCTAAAAGAATTGTATAGCTATACTCATAATAAACTAATTTTAAATATCTAATGTCAATGTAGGTTTGTTTGCATTTATTTTTGTTACGTTCTATCATTATTGCACTATAAATTTCGGCAATTCAAGTATTAGCTTAATCTTTTAAATAAAATTAAAAAGTTCTTACGATTATGTAAAAAATAAATGTCACATTGTGACAAACTGTTCATAATTTGTTATAATATAACTTTGTATACAATGTTTATATTTTCCTTTTTATTAGTAAACATAATTATTCTGCTTACGATATGGCAATGATTTTCGACCCATAGAGTCCAATCAGGAATTAGTCAGGCAGACATATTTTATGAACTTAAAAAAATGGAAAATACTGAAAATTGTCTACTATTGTACCTTTGACAAAAGAAGCCGTAAGGGATATGAATTAATTAAATGATGCCCACAAACTCTTATTGAACGTATGCAAAATTTAAATCCGGTAATAAACTGTTTGTTCTATTCACTAACTTAAAAAAGTAAAATTCATAGTTTTTATCATTTTAAGAAACCGTTTTTTAAACTTAAAGTGGTTGCATATGACTTTTAGCTGCGTTAGGCACTTATATCAATTAATATAAAAATGAGAGAATTTCTTTTTCTATTATAATTACATTTTTTGTAATTAATATATAATTATCGAAAAAGCGGAAATTTCGCACCGTCGATGGTTAGTTTTCCCAGTGTAGCAATCCCGCTCAGTGCCTACACGTGCTTATCGACACCATTTTTGTTGTCCGGTGTTGTCAGCTGAGCTGAGTTGTTTTCATAATGCTTAATCATGTCTTTCTTTTTTAAATTTGTGGATATTGAAATAAATAATTAAAAAGTACATAAAATAGAATACGTTAGATTGAAGCAGAAAAAAGTAACGAAAAAGGGTTCGATAAAACACCAAAGGGGAAAAAGCAAAAAAAAAAAAAAAAAAAAAAAAACAAATTGGGCAATTAAAAAATCTCGAATAAAGGAGCTTTTCCTATTCTTGCATGAACTTTGAATTATTTGAATGTAAAAATTTTTCCTGTTTTAAACGTATTTTCCAAATTATATAAATGACCATTACTTCCGTACTCTTCAATAAATGTATTAATATTATAGGTCAATCAATTCCTCTCGAATCAACGAATATGTTCTATCATTGCATCAACTGTAACTTGTATGAATGTGAAAATTTTGAGTAAAAATCGATTTTGCAAGCTGTATAAATGACCGAAATTTCCTTACTCTTTAATAAAATTTATTAATATTATATGTCAAGCGATTTTCCCCAAGCTAACGAATCTTTTATATTATTGGATCAACTTTGAATTATTCTAATGAAAAAAGTTTCACTATAGAAAGAAATTATTTTAAAAACATTATGAAGTGCTAAAAAAATGTAATCAATATTTTAAGAAATTCTTCGGTCAGTTTTGAGATATTAGTGGTGAAAAAAAAACCCTTCAAATTTCATCAATTTTTCTGCAACCGTCTTCAAGGTATCTTTTACACAAGAAAGTGTAACACACACAGTCACAGCCAAACACACATACACATGAGGAAAATTGTATAGAACATTGTATTAGACATTTTTGAATTGACGAGTGTTCAGTTAAACGAATACATTTTTTCCGCAATGTTAACTTTACCAAGAAGCAAAAATACTGAACCTCCTGAAGCTGTTATTCATGTCCTGATATTAAAAGTCGTGAAGAATGATACATAGTAAATCTAGAAATACATCTAATATTTAAATTTCTTCTATTTATCCATATACAACTTCTAATTATCCATTCAAGTTTTTGCCCCACTCGAATTCACCCTTTCTCCTTTAGATTACATGTTACTCATGATAATTTGTTGTTTTAAGCGAAGCTTCGAACCTTCACGAAGTTTTCACAAAATCTAAGAATTTCGAGTGTGAGGTCGAGTATCCCTAAATAGTATTTAAAGCAATATTCTTAATTGTAATATTTATATAAAATTACTATGTATATATTTTGCAATTCGGTAAATTTAGCACAAATATTTTCCTGGACATTTCGTAAAACGAATTTTTTTAATTTAAAGAATTTAAATTTTCAGGTAAAAGTCATTGCCTATTATTTTTCATATATTTTAAAAGCACCATTTTAAATTCCTGGTTTCTATAGAAAAAGAACTTTCAATTTTCCCTCTCAATTAGATCCCTTCATATGTCGATTGGTTAATTTTGTAATGCTTTAAATATTAGATTGATTAGTTTCAAAGTGATGAGAATTTAATTTTGAAGCGTTCATGATTATTTGACACATGACTAATTCCATGTGCAG
Organism: Druon quercuslanigerum; assembly: GCA_010014905.2. Taxonomy (NCBI): domain Eukaryota; kingdom Metazoa; phylum Arthropoda; class Insecta; order Hymenoptera; family Cynipidae; genus Druon; species Druon quercuslanigerum. The sequence goes on along the minus strand of JAAAKG020022116.1, from coordinate 4,137 downwards.
GAAATTGAATGTTTTTGAATGCAAGGGCTTGAAAAAAACTTTTGAAATTTCGAAAACTTAAATAATAAACGATTTTGAAAAACGATTACAAATATTCAAATAGTCCAAAATGATTGTATTGCATAACTTATCTGTGTAACTATAATTTGTTGTTATTTTTTTAAAAGAAATTCTGGTTCCTGATATATGTCCTTAACTTTTTTCCCGACATTTGCTGTGAAAATAATGTATGCAAATGATTTCAGGAGTATTCTGAAGATTCTAATTCTGAACCTGACGTCGACTTAGAGAATCAGTACTACAACAGCAAGGCTTTAAAGGAAGATGATCCGAAAGCTGCTTTACAGAGTTTCCAAAAGGTTTTGGATCTGGAAGGAGGTGATAAAGGAGAATGGGGATTCAAAGCTCTTAAGCAAATGATCAAAATCAACTTTAAACTCGTACGTGTGATTACGATTTTATTCTTGAAACTTATAATTTGGAACCTATTTTTAGTCTTTTCTTTTAGTCCAATTACAAGGAGATGATGACCAGGTATAAACAGCTTTTAACCTATATCAAAAGTGCTGTGACGAGAAATCATTCGGAAAAGTCCATTAACTCGATTTTGGATTACATTAGCACTTCCAAAAACGTTAGTATTACATAATAGTTTATAAACAGCGTACAAAGATTTTAAATCGAAAACTGTTTGATTTTCGAATGTCAACTAAGTTCTTTATTGTCCAATGAGTTGTTTTTTAATTTCAGATGGAATTACTCCAAGACTTCTATGAAACTACCCTAGATGCTTTAAAGGATGCCAAGAACGATAGACTGTGGTTCAAAACAAATACCAAACTCGGAAAGCTGTACTTCGATCGATCTGACTTCAATAAGCTAGCAAAAATACTCAAACAACTTCATCAAAGTTGTCAGGTAATAGACACACCTGACGGGTGCCTTTATAATTTGAATAAAAGCGCCATCTGACAAATGCACTACTCAGAAATCCAAGTTGACGTGATTTTCACATATTTCGAGGTTATATTGCTGAAAAAAGTTGCGAATATTATTTCGTTTCTGTTAAAAAGCTACATACAAGGAATAAAACTCAAGATTTTCATGAACTGGAAATTTGTTAAACTTGCATTAATTCCTCGTTATCCTGTGAAAAAATAAGAATATTTTACTACCTTGTTTACAAAATATAAGCTGTATTTTTATTTCAATTTATAACTGAATAGTTCCAAGTTAGTGGCACTGTCGTCGCTTAAAATTGTTTTTACATTCGAACATTAAAAAATGTTTATGAATGACCCTATTTGGTAAATGAAATGCTTGTTTCCGTAAAATATTTAGCACAATTTCTTCCCTACTTATTTTCTAGACCGACGACGGCGAGGATGACCTGAAAAAAGGAACTCAGTTGTTGGAAATTTATGCGCTAGAAATCCAAATGTACACTGCTCAGAAAAATAACAAGAAACTAAAAACGCTTTATGAACAAAGTCTGCACATTAAGAGTGCGATACCTCATCCTCTTATTATGGGAGTTATAAGGGGTAATTCATATTCAATATTTAAAATGTTATTTTATTTTTTAGCTATCATCGAAATATATAATCAAAATTCTTAACACTTCAATTATTTTAGAATGTGGAGGTAAAATGCATTTAAGAGAAGGAGAATTTGAACGTGCACACACTGACTTTTTCGAGGCATTTAAAAACTACGATGAGTCTGGTTCGCCGAGGCGTACCACGTGCTTAAAATACCTAGTTCTAGCCAACATGTAAGCATATTTAAAATAAATTGATAAATTACTTTACTACTATTTATTTTTATGTAATTTGAAGGTAATTCTAATTTTTGTTTAGGTTAATGAAATCTGGAATAAATCCATTTGACTCTCAGGAGGCAAAGCCTTATAAAAATGATCCAGAGATTCTTGCAATGACAAATTTAGTTGTCAGTTACCAGAACAACGATATCAACCAGTTTGAGTTGATTCTCAAACAGAATAGAAACAATATTATGGATGATCCGTTTATTAGAGAACACATTGAGGATTTGTTACGTAATATTAGAACTCAGGTAATTTATTTTTCCATATATTCGACATTTCTTACTATAATGATGTAAAATAAATTTTACTGAATGATTTTATGTTTTACAGGTTCTTATTAAGTTAATAAAGCCTTACACGAGAATCCACATCCCCTTTATAAGTAAAGAGCTCAATATAGATGCATCTGAAGTTGAAAGTCTGCTAGTTTCTTGCATTTTAGATAATACGATCCGCGGGCGTATCGATCAGGTAAATATTTTATTATTTTAGTTCTGAGTAAGTTTTTATACAATTTTAAGCAGAGCATTTCAAATGAATAGCGTTCATAGTGGGTTGGCCAGTATTTCGGAGTGAAAATGCTTAAGAAATAAAAAAAGGGGTTTTGCTCAATACAAAATACCCTACGGGTCAGGCATGTATCAGATTATTAGCAAAGTATAAAAATCTGATTGGTAATATGGATAAAATTAATGAATTTATTTGATATTTTTTTGTTTTGTTAATAGGTCAACCAAGTGCTTGAGCTCGATAAGAAGTCAGTTTGTGCGGCTCGTTACAATGCTTTGGACAAATGGACAACGCAGTTACAATCTTTGCATGTAGCTATTTTGAACAAAATGTCGTAAAAGTGATAACAGTGGCATGATGATGAATAATTATTAAGCCTAGTTCGTTTGTAAGTAATCATTTTTCTTGTAATGAGTAATGAAGTAAATCCAGTTGCGATATTTTACATTCAAATCGACTGCTGTCCGTTATTTTAGTATAATTGGTACAGTTTATCATTTTTATGGGATTGTTTTTCTAAGCGAGACTGTCCAAAGAAAATTCATGGAACTTTATAATAAAAATATTAATTTAACTTTAAAATTTCTATCTAAAAAATTAAAATTTTTTTTTTTAGTATCACATTTTTCTTTGTTACAAAGTTATTTTGGAATATTTAATAGATTAAAATCATCACAAGTTTTTTCCTATTTTAACATTTTTTGGATTCCCTATAATACACGTTTTTGCGAAAGTGATTAAGAACTGAGTTATCTTCCAACACGATACAAGTTTACAGGAACTGGTATATTCGAAAAAATGAATTCCAAAAAAATGGGTTATAAAATTGAACTAGCTGTAAAGTTGCATACCGTTTGTTCCCCATTTATCATGCTGCCTCTTCCTTGCATGCATTAATGTAATGATGAATTTTCCTTAATTTTTATCAAAATTATTTGAATAGAAAGTGCTTGAATTTTTTATTAATTGAAATGTTATTTATTTTTTTAATTCGAAAACCCATCAATTGATACAAAAATCTCTATTTTTACAGTAATAATTGAAATTTGATAGCTTTCAAGTAAAAATATGAATAACAAATTAGTCAAAGTAGACGACATACGCCTATGAAAAGGGTTTTATAGCTTATTTAATAAAGTATTTTAAATGTTAGACTTTTATCCTTTTATTTCATTTAAAAAAATCTGACCGCCGCGCGGGTAAATTCTCGTTGCGCGCTGCGCTCGCAAGTTTGAGCGCGCCTATGGCGCGCACCTGTTGTATATCGCGCTTCTTGCTCGATTAGGTATTTATCTCGCGCTACGCGCTTGGACACATTTACCTCACGCTTCACTGACAGTTCCTCTAGGTTTTCGGACTTCGTGTGCTCGCCATTACACGCTTCGCGGGCTAATAGCTAACCTCTTAGTAAGCTTCATCGTTATGACATGTTTTTGGTTCAATTACGTCAGTTTTACATAAAAAGAAGAACTAATTTACTTAAGGTTTTATCAACCTTCAGGGACACATTCTCATCTAATCAAGACACTCGCGCTTCGCGGGCTCTCGATATTTAGTTTAAAAATCATGTAAACTTCGCACTCCACGCTCGTTTCTGTTCATCGTATAATAGAAACCCAAAAGGTTGAGCGCGCTTTGCTTTCCGTGTTATATGTTCTTCATATACAAATCATTGCATTTGTATTTGATTTCAAATGAAGAAGGAAATTCCTTTACTTCAACGTATATTTCTGTACCTTTCTAATAAATTATACAATCAGAAAGATTTTTTCCAACTATCTGAAAAAGGGGGAAAAATA
>JAAAKG020022105.1:0-20233 GCA_010014905.2 Druon quercuslanigerum | reverse complement strand
TTTTCAGGAGCTCAGGGGCCTCCCCACTCCAGAAAAATAATTCTATATCTCCTTTTTGCATCCGACGCCTCAATTAAATAAGATTGCATAAGATTGCGTAAGATAACACTCATTATTGACCATATTGAAGGATTTTCCTAACCTTTTTTTTCATGATTTTGTAAATTATAGCAGGGAATTTATGCTGGTAATTAAAATGTAATTGATCCACGTTTTGCCTACTTATAATTATTGTCGAAAGACAGAAACAAATGCAAGGAAGTTAAAAATATGGTCCGTAAAAATGATGGATATACGTTTCTTCTCTCTTCTCAGATTCCACGAGAAAAATCCTGCAAAAAGATCGTGCGCCAAGAATTGGGAATTGTTAAATCGGAAAAGTATGGAATTTTGCATGATTTTTAAAACAATTTTCAATTGTTTAGAAAAATGTACGTTATTTAAACAATTATTTCTTTCCTAAAAACACACAAAAACCGAAAGGAGCCTCCACATACTACCCGTAAAAAGCCCACTGGATTCCCTTTCGGTTCCTTTTTTAAAAAATCAAAAGAACAGCACGATCAACTTTTAAATTTTTGAAATTCGAATTCCGCAATAAAATTTCCATTAGAAACTCAGGGAGTAATCGCAATACTTTTTTTCAGCGTTCAAAATGAATAACAATATGATTAACTTCTGCTGAAGGTGACTTCAAGCGCATCCATAATAGCTTAAGTAGTATTTTGCGTGCGAAGTTTAAAAATAAAATGCAAAATTGGCAAATAAATATAAATAAATATATGTAATAAATAAATTAACGTAAAAAAAGAAGCCAATATTCTTAATTAGCAAGTAGACTGTAAAAATCTCGTCTCGTAACCTCAAGGGCACTGCTTAACTGCTCTCACTTGCATCGCAGCGTTGTTGTCTGAGGTTTACCCTGCGTGGCGCCAGCATCCACACAAAATTCTTAAAGTTACCGAAGGAACGCTTATTAACTGCTATTAAAAGAAGATGCATTTGAAGCCGCCTTCGGCCCATGTAAATGAAAGGTATTTTATTTTTAATAGTTGTTAACGCTGCAAGAAAAAGTAGAATCCGAATATCAACAATTTAAAAGTTGATCTTGCTGTTTTTTTATAGTTTTTTAAGAAGGAACCGAAAGGGGATCCCAGTGGGGGCTTTACGGGTACTTTGTAGAAGCTCCCTTTGGTTCCTTCGGTCCACCAATGATTGTTTGGAGAAGTAAATTTTTCTAAAAACATTATACAATTATTTAAACAATTATTTATGGTTTATGTTCAAAATCTCTAAAAATGGAGCCAGAGATGTCCAATGTTTCTATCATGGTATCCTACGTGACTTTCTGTTGGTGTTGTTGTTTGCTGTATGTTGTTTACGTTGTTCTTTTGTTGATGTAAACCATCCATACTCCATTTGACGGAAATTTAAAGGAGAAAACTCTAATTGTATAAACAATAACATTAAGCTTTTAGTTAAATCTACTACTCCTCGAAATCACTCAATATTATGTTAACTCAGAAATTACGATTTATAAAGTATTTTTGGAAAACTAATTATCTGAACAAATGATATTTGTTTAAACAGTTAAAATGTGGTTCATGTATTCTTTCTATGCACTATCCAATCATGTAATACACTATTTAGTTATCGAAAAAAACTGATTGAGCAAATGAAGATTGTTTAAAGAAATAGAAACTTATTAAACATCAAAAGAAAAGTGAGGTTCTCGATCTGCCTCTATGCTCGGAGCGGCTGAGGAGCAAAGTAGTGGACTGGAGAGTCTAGGAAAACCAGCGATTTCAAAAATCATAAACCCTAGAAATACACTTTGGAACTCATATAACTCAGAGGAAGGCTAGTGGAATTTCCCACAAACTATACCAGCAGTGATGAGTTAAAGCACGCCGCGTATTTTCTGCGGAGAGCTTTGACGACATCGTATGGAAACAATTGCCCTACAAACACAATTAAGTCTAGGAAAGGTGCAGAATGGTGGAATACGCACCTGGAGAACCTCTGCAAAAAGACAAAAGCGTTGTGCAAAAGGGCAAATAAAAACGAATTGCCTTCAGACCGGGACATCTATAAGAAGGCCCAGTGTGAACAAAATAAATATATAAGGAAGTGCTAGCAGGAAGACTGCAGGGGCTTCTGTGAGCCTTCGAAACATATTTCGGAAACAGCGAGGCTCCACAAGATCCAAGCGAAAACCCCGCAGCTCGCCTCGGCCTAATAAGGCTCGAAAATGGCGAGTTTGTCGAAGACGAAGAAGCAACGCTGAACCACCTGATGGAAGTTCACTTCCCGGATTTCCAGCGAATCCAAACCGACCTAGAGGAGGAAGACTGGGACCAAGAGTTGAGGAGGGCCGATTGGAATTTCGCCTCAAAGTTCGTAGACAGCAAAAAGGTGGCATGGGCCGTAGGGTCCTTCTGCCCCTTTAAATCACCAGGGGTGGATGGCATCTACCTAGCGTTTTTAGAAAAAGGTCTGGAATTTGTCATCCCTCCATTCACGAAGTTATTTAGGGCAAGCATCGCTCTAAAAAATGTGCCATCGGCATGAAAGGACGGTAAAGTGGCCTTTATTCCCAAACCTGGGAAGGAGGGTAAAAGATTTTAGACCGAACAGCCTAACGTATTTTATTTTAAACACATTGGAGAGGCTGATAGAGGGATATATCAGGGATGAGGTAATTTTGGCCTCACCGCTGCACAGAGGACAGCATGCTTTTCGGGCAGGCTGCTTGATAGAAACGGCACTCCATGTCGTTGTGGCAAAATTGGAGCAGCAGTTGGAACAAAAGGGGTATGCTGTCGAGAGGCTTTGAGGTGTGGTGTGCCAAAACAGCTGGTAAGCTGGATAGGAATCATGCTACGCCGAACAAGACTCGAAACCAGATGGGGTGAAGGCCTACTTAAAGGAGTAACACCACGGGGGTGCCCACAGGGGGGTGTCCTGTCGCCCCTCCTATGGTGCATGGTAATGGATGGCATCTTTCGTAGGCTTAATAAAGAGGGGTATTATACTCAGAAATATGCGGATGACTTTGTAATGCTAGTTATGGGAGCTCATGTGCGATAGCTCAGGGCTCTCGGTAAATCCGGAAACGACCAGTATGGTCATTTTCACGAGGAAGTACAAGGTGCGGAAAGTTGATGTTTTCAGACTTGGTTAAATATCTGCGAGTAGTCCTAGATAGTGAAGTGAACTGGGCAAAGCACCTGGAGACCCAATGCAGGAAATTCTAAATGACTTTTTGGATGTATAGGAGATATTTTGGGTTTACATGGGGAATAGGGCCCAAAATGCTTGCATTGCTGTACTCCGCCGTCCTTAAACCGAGGCTCCTTCACACGGCCGTGATCTGGTGGCCACGGGGAGTACTTAAAACGATAAAGGACAGACTGCAACGACTACAAACGCTAGCGTTTATGGGTTTGACGGGAGCAATGAGGATTACGCCCACAGCGGCGATGGGCTTTATGCTAGGCTCCCGAGTGACATTAGCTCACTGCCGATTCTTGAGATGAGGCAGGATAGAATAACAAAATGCTTCAACTTTACCAGGGCTTTTCGCGTCTGCCAAGCAGGGATGCGTGGAAAGGAAATGGTAACCCACGCCTCCAAGGGAAAATCTGGTATACGGATGGCTCCAGGGGTGAGGGAGGGTCAAAAGCAGGAATCTATGACAGTGCGAAGAGGAGGGAAGTGGTGCTTCCGCTTGTGAGACATGCTACTGTCTTTCAGGCGGAGGTCCTTGCCGTCCTTCGCTGTCACGAAATATTGCTAGAAGAGAACGCTGCTGGAAGACGGATTACGATCTGTTCAAACGTCGAGCGACACTAACTGCAGTAGGAAAACCAGATATAACATCAGAACTAGTTTGGGAATGCAAAAAGGCATTGAACCAACTTGCAGAAAAAAACAAATTGGCTCTCATATGAGTCCCTGGGCACACAGGGATCAAGGGCAACAAGAAAGCGGACCAGCTGGTAAGATGTGATGCGGCAAGTGAATACATAGGACCGGAACCAGTACAGGGACTAGCGTCTTGCTGCATCGATCTTGCCATCAAAATCTGGACCCGCACAAAGCACTGAGAATATTGGGAGCTTACCCAGGGTTTCCGACAGGTGAAGTCCATCCTGGGCTATACGTACAGAATGGACAGAGCTAGGGAAATCCTGTGATTGCCAAAGAAACACGTATGGACAGTGGTTTAGATGCTGACTGGGCATAACCACTTGAATTACCATATGCACAAAAAGGGTTATAACCTCTCGACAGAGTGCAGGAGCTACGGCGGTGTGATGAAACATCTTTGCATGTACTATGCCTGTAGCATACGCAAATAATAATTTGATAACTTAGTCACTTGTCTTTATAAGAAAGTAAGCGATACGGTGTTCTTTGTGTAGAATATAGGTTATAATGAAAATAGTAACTAAAAGAAACAACTGGTGACCGACTAGTGCGAATCGAGTTACGAATTTTAAACAAGCGCGTAGATAAAATGTAATCGAGCCGCGGGCCAAAGCCGACAATGACTAAAAAGAAATACCGCCGTCGCGGCGAAAAATATTTCATGATATTCTTCGAACACGTGTCGGGCTGCGAAACTTCTCGAATGAATTCTGCGAGATTCGAGAAAAAATCTCGACGCCTGTATTTGTAAAGAACAATAATTTATTGTATAACGTTTTTCGTAATTAAAAATGTAAAGCGGTGCCAGAGTGTCGTGAGAGCGACATTAAAACCTCGCGCTCCGAACCACCGCCTTGAAATATGCCGTGCTGTGCCGGGGAAACTTGGTTTTCAAAATCTGTAATCTCGTGAGGGTGGTTTTCCGGGCGGAAAATCTGGGATTTTCGAAAGAAGTAAAAATAATGGGTTAAGAAACCCTCTGACAAAGGTCAGAATCCAGGCCAAAAACCTGAGAGGAAAAAAGAGCGGTGTTTCGAAGATGCGGAACGCGAAGAAATCGGGGGTTTCCCCCAAGAATGAACTGGTAGAGGGGCGATGCCCAGGCAATGTTTTAAAAAGGAGCAGCGCAATCGGCGTTAGTTAGTAGAGCTCTGGCCCCGCTACTTATAAGGTAATCTTCGTTATGATTTTGTTTTTAAAGTTTGATTAAATACAATCACCTTATTCTCAAACACCCTATTTTATTTTAACCCCAGCCTTAGTCAATTACAATGCCAATGCCCGGCGTTAGCTAGGCTCAGACATCAAACCCTTGAGCCCTATTTTTTGGAAACTAAGGAAGTTACAGTGCTGTCGGTGATTGACAAACTGGACATGGACATAGAATTTCGTCAAATTGTAAAGACTTTTTTCACATTAGAAAAAATTAACTTATTTCAAACAAATTTCCTTCTGTTATGATATTCAGTTCTTCCTTATTCATAATGTGTCCCGTAATGGTTTGAATGACTCCCACTCCTTACAATTTTTCCGCCTACATTTGTTTTATAAAATCTTATCCTTACTATTTACAGTTATTTACAAATATTTACATAAAATATTATGTCTGGATCTTTATTTCTATTTCTTTCGAAAGCGCAATTTAGCACGTGTCAGCGAACGAGTGAGCAAGGGATCAAAAGCGAGGGTACAAACGAGTGTGCAAGCTAGAGAGAGATAGAGAGCTTGAACGCAACCGCATCTTAGTCTACTTATACTATTACATAACCTTTACTTACATATCTTTACGCTTCTAATCAAAGCGACCTTGGTTCCCTTTTTTCATTTCTCTTATATGAGCTCTATGATCTCCATTCGTTTGTAGATATATCCTAAATATTTAAACTCTTTTACTTCTTCTAACTTTATTCCCTTCTATCTCTCCGTTCATTCTTTATTTGTTCCCCCTTCTTTTCTAAACCTCAATATCTTGGTCTTTTCTACATTTAAATTCAACTTTTTCCATCAACACTATATTGATCTTTAAAATTACCGATACTCTCCTTATTAATCCTTCTCTTATCTACTTTCTTACCATATCTTTTTCTATTTCGCCTCAGTCTAATGAGTCATACGCTGCCTTTAAGTCCACGAAGAAAAGAAAAAAAAATGGACAATGATAGCTCATTGTCCCCTTTTCCCTTTTAATCCTCTTATTTACTAGATATTTCAGAACATATATGTTGTCAATCATCACCATTCTTTTTCTAAACACTGTCTGATTCGGTGGCTCTATATTTTTTTCTTCAACCTTCTTCTTCCCATAACTCTGGCCACCCCTCTCCTCTCCATACTCCATTACAATTTATCCATGTCCCTCCATATTTCCAAACTTCATTTAGAATCTCATCTATACCAGGTGTCTTTCCGTCTTTCCTTATTCCTAACATCTGGACTATTTCTTCCATTGTTATGTGCTCTTCCCCATCTCTTTTTCTACCATATTTTCCTCGTTTCCTTACTATTCGCTCTACTCCTTCTAGTAAGTCCAAAAATATTTTTTCCATTCTACCATTTCAATACTCTGGTTTACTCTTTATCTCTCTATTTACTACACAACCGTCGGAAATTATGAGATCGATTGACGCAAGCACTATTAAAAATCACTGCTGGCTTCGAACCACGATAACTCAGCAAAAAAAACGATAGGGCATTTAAAAAAAAAACAGTTGGAAAGCCTATGAAATTCTAGGTCTAGTAATGTTAAACAGATTTTTTTAATCTGCCAAAGAGAATACAGCACGTGATAAGTTAAAAAAAATTCTAGATTTTCTAAAATTTTGTACCACGACTTCAACTTTTATCATGACCTAGTTATCTGAGTTGAGTTTTAGTCGACGATCACGGTTCTCGGCCGGTCTGCTAATCACCTTCTTCGTTGAGGCAGGACCGAATACGCCACGCACAGAGGTGGCGCTTGATTCTGGCTTTATTTTGTAATTTTGATTATCGAAAAATTAAATAATGAGCGAGTTGTTTGTGCAAAGAAAAATAATAAACTACTTATTAGAAATTGAAAATATAACTTTTATTACACCTACGTACTGTTTTCTATTTAATTATTTTGGAATTTCCATTATTATTCACTTTTAATATTTTTGAGTGTTTTTCATATAAATAATTTAGTTAAAATTTAGCTGCTTAATTCGTTTGAAAACAGTTGATAAAAATTTTAACAAATAAAAAAACAATGAATAATTAAAAAAAATTACAATAATTAGAACTAAAAATTACTGATGAGCAGAATCAAAAGTATAAGAGAGCCCCAATTAAGGACCACCTCTGTGCATGGGCTATTCGGTCCTGCCTCAACCGGCCGAAAACCGTGATCGTCGACTAAAACTCAACTCAGATACGATTGAACATTTTTAATCGTATCTCGGGAACCGATGAAGATTTTTTAAGTTTCTTTGGCTTAAATTAAAGATAAAATTTTAGGCTCTATGCCGTATAATTTTCAGATTTTTGCAACAATTTTCCTAGCTAATGCTAAAAGTTGAAGACGAGGTACAAAATGTTTGAAAATCTAGAATTTTGTTTTAAAACTCATCACGTGCTGTATTCTCTTCAGCAAATCAAAAAAATATATGTTTGACATTACTAGACGTGGAATTTCATAGGCTTTCTAACTGTTTTTTTAAATGCCCTGTCATCTTTTTTCGCTGAGTTATCGTGGTTCAAAGTCAGTTTTTTTTTTGACAGTCAGGTTTTTAATAGTGCTTGCTTCAATCAATCTCATAATTTCCGACGGCAGTGTACCTTCCAAACCTCTTCTCCCGTCCTAGCCTTCTCCGCCTCTTTCTCAAACCATGTTTCTGAACATATTCTTCTCCATTACTTTTTTCTTTTCTCCGTTTTTTAAATTCCTTTTTGACCTCCTTTTTTTACAATCCTCATACATATACATCAACATTTCTCTGTCCCATTTTAATATTTCTGACCTTTTCTCTAAACTGTTCCTTTCCTTGCCTTGACCTATCCCCCTTTCCTGCCCTTTTTTCCTATGCTCCCTTTTTATATATGTTGCTATTACTTTCTTCTCCCTCTAATGTCACTATTAAGGGAAAGTGATCCGACTCAATATAATCTCCTACCTCTAGTTTCTTGACCTTCTCCCCTACCTCATCATCCACTATCACATAATCAATTACCGTTCCCCTTTCTCCTCCTGCGTGTGTATATTCTTCTTTCTCATCTCCCTCTATATTTTCGATTAAGATAAACCATCCGAATTCCTCAAAGCTCTTTAACAACTTCTTTCCCTGCCCATTCATCACCTTATCTTTTGATTTTCTTCCTCTCACTTCTCCCCATTCCCTTCCTTCTCTCTTTCCTGTTCTCGCATTGAAATACCCACCTATTATAAGGCTAATCTCTTCTTTATTTTCTTCCATCATTTCTTTAAACTCCTCTGCTTTCTCTTGAATATCTCCGTTCTCATGAACCCCACTATCTTTCACTTCTCTCCTCCCATCTTTACCTCTTCTCCTACTAACCTCTCTTTTAGTTGTTTCCTCTCTTTCTTATCATACTCTTTCATATCATTATTCCCTACTTTTGTTTCTCGTCTCTTTTTGCTTCTTAATACTTCTTATTTTCCTATCTCACTATTTTTCTCGGTACGCTAGGAATCCTGAATTTTAAGTAAATCGTATAAGTCAAATTTATATTTTCTGTTAGACCTTTCATTGTATTTTGCGTTATTTAATTATAAAGGACCCCGTACTAAATGTACGCAAATCTACTTTCCGTATATAAAAATAATTAACGGCGTGGTTTAATTAGAAAATTGAATTTTAACATTTCTTAGTTTTACTTTTCATGGCTAAAATTAGAATAATTGACAGTTCCAAGCTGACTAGCGAACTGAACATGTCTTGTTGTCCCCAAAAAAATGAAGCAAAATAAATTCTGATTAAAAAATTCCTTCCACAGTCATCATGCCGTTAGACTGAACTACAGACATTCTCGCCAGAACTGTTTTTTTCTAATTCAGGGACCTCAAAACTTCGAAAATTGATGAAAACTGGGTAGGTCCAAATTCCCATAAATCTAATTCTAATTCCTTCTATTATAGATAATAAACATGTCACAATGAAGAAATCTTTATCAATTTTAAAAATGAAATCTATCAAGGATTCAGGTAAATAATTACAAAATTTTGGTGTGACCGTTTCGCTATAAAAGAATACTTTATTTAACATTTAACTAGTTAGAATTTATAATACATATCATTTCACAATTTTATTATCGTAATTCAAATTTTTAAACATTGGATTCAATTTTTTCACGATCATTAATTGAATTATCGTAATATTGCAAAGTACTGTGACTGTAGTCTATTTAATTTTAGCTTATATCTATACAACAATTTAATGGATTTACAAACATATGAAATATGATATCCTTATAATTAAGAGCTAAACATGAAACTATCCTAATTGTAACATATATAATCTAAAAGTATATTATTGTATCATAGATTAAATTTCCCTAAAAATTATTAAATAAACAGTAACAAAATATTTTATGTACGTTGCATTATTTAAACAAATCATTGTAATGTTTACGGATTTGGATAAAACAATGAAGCAACATTGCATACATACCATCAAAATTGTAAACATAAAATTTCTACAATTAAAAATTTTGCTTTAATAAATAATGGTAACCTCTTTCTTGAAACAAAATATTTTAGTGTTGTATCCGAAAAAAAATAAAAGAAAACCAGTAAACCTTTTATGAAAATTGGCAAATTAATACAGTTCATAGTTAAAACCTTTAAATTTCACTTTTAATGCATTTTCTCGAATAATTTTCGTGGAAAATGAACTCAAGTTTTCGAAATAATAATTCTTTACCATTTGCGGATTGCACCACAGCTCCTTGATTACGAAGAAGCTTAGAAAAGTAATTTAATTTAATTAGGTAACATAGAAATCAATATTTGATGTCTATACTTAAATAAATAATTTTTACATAACCATTTGATTTAAAATCTAATTTAACGAAAAAAAAGTTAAAATAATCATTTATAGAATATTAATCAGCTCCATTATTACGAAGCAGCTTAGAAAAGTGAAAAAACTCATCTAATTCTAAATACCTTTTTGAAGTAATATTTTCTCATTTTTGAAATGAAAATTAGCTACTTTATTCCTGAGCAGTTTCAAACAGTAATTAATCTATTAATAACTAAAAACTAATTATTAATACATGTGATTATTGATGAACTTATTTTATTATTAACTAAGTAAGTCTGAAAAATATTAATATGAATAAAAAATGTATAGGAAATTATGCAACTACTGTTTTTAAAAGTAGTTTGAAAAGTAATTAATATAACGACTAATGAATTGAATTAAACAATAACTAGTAAGTTAGTTTAATCTAAGTTCCTTAAAGCAGACATCAGCTCAATCATTACAGAGCAACTTTAGTAAAGTAAGAATTTGCACTTGGCGTTTGCCCGAAAAGAAAGTTTGAGCCTCTATTTAATTTACGCATTTTAAGTTGTAAAAAAGGAGAATATTACGTTTCAGAAGTTGTTTCGAAATCCTTGTTGGCATTCGTCGAAAATGAAGAGGTTCAGAGCAGTAAAGAGAGTATGCAATACTGATATGATACGCTTCCTTGCATCTACTTATTACATTGTGTTTCTGTAACAAAAATAATTTTTTAAGATTAGTTGAAACAATTCTTCCAAATTTGTAGTTTAAGTTTTGAAGTAAATTGAATTACTTATAAAAATGCTACAATCGAAAACAATAATTAACATTTCTCGGTTTCTTCATGGCATTTCTAGACCGTATTTTTAGATTCTCATCCAAGTGAGAAGGTACTGGTTTTATGTAAAATTTCACTTTGTCGGTTTTTATCTGCCTTGGCACACTTTTTAAAGGACTAAAAAGCAAGAACGAGTTCGTAAATGAGTTATTTTTTATAAAAATTCAAAAGGTGAGCGCATTTTCAAAATATTTTAGACTTTTGTCAATATTTAAAAATTCTATGTACGGTTATTCATAGTAATCAGAAACTCTAACAATTTATCTATATGACTTTTTTCGATGAAATGAAAATTATTAGAGTTATAGCATTTTCAAAATCCCAAAAAACAAACAGAAATGAACACTTTAATCCAAACAACGCATGATTCGAGAGAAGAAAAATGTTGATTTTTAAAAGTCTGACTCTCTCTGAGTCAGAGAGAGGGGGGGGAGAGGGGGAGAGAGAGGGAGAGAGAGGGAGAGAGAGAGAGAGAGAGAGAGAGAGAGAGAGAGAAAAGCGACGCTTTGCTCTTGCTCGCGCGTTGTGCTGCGCATGCCTGCGAACCAATCGCATTTTACACGCTGAGCTTTTGTCTTTTTGCATTTTTTTTCTCTCTCTGTTTGACTTATTGAGGAATAGAATACTACATGTACTGAAAATATCGGCCTCTCAGTTTCATGACAGGATAGGTAAAAAAAAACTCGATTTGCATTGTTTTTCCTTTTTTACTCTCCTTTTTTGCTCTAGGGGAAAAAAGACTCCAGTGACCCCAAAAAACGCCACATTCTCTCTGTAGACAGGGCAAAAAAAACGCGAAAATCGTGCATGTGGGATGAAAATAAATATAAAAAAGTTGATCGTGCAAAAAATAGCGAAATATCATTCAAATTTGTCACGAACAATTTTTGATGGGGCACGCGATTTTTGTTTTAATTGTTAAAAATAACATTCAACATTTAAAAATATAATTTTTCGAAAAACGAAACAAGGTACGAACTAAAATTACAGAATGAAGTTGTTCTCCACAAAAAGATCAATAAATTTATTATGCATTTTTAGATAGGACGAGTAGATTTTCTTTCAATCGTAAAAAATAAGATTAAAAATTTTTTAAAAATATTTGTTGGAAAAACGACTAATGCATGTTATGAATGCTAAAATTATAAATTTATTGAAATGATATCCATTTTTCAGGGTGGATAAGAATAAAATTTACTGCAAAATAAGAAAGAAATATAAAAATAATCATGGAAAAGGAGATTTGTACTTTATTTTACAATATCTGGTTAAACAGACCCAGACAGAGGTACAGAAAAAAATATAATATTCATTTGAATAGAGTTTAAATTAATGTAGAACAGTTCGCCCTTTCGACGAAAACAAGTGCGAAGCATGAGATACGTGATGAAAATGTGTTCGTTAAAGTCGAAAGAGCTTTAACAAAAGTGAATTTACAATCACCAAATGACAGTTGTCGATGCTTTGACCCTTAATTTTAAAAGGCTTAAAAACAAATGTGGGGTAAATATAATGAACGAGCGCGAAGTGCGAGGTGAATGCATCATCGAGCGCGAGAACCAACAGTCGCACGCCCTAATATCGCCGCAAAAAATCAAGACCCCTTACTTTTGAAAGCAGTTACTCCGCAGGAAGAAATGTGAGAAGGTTCTAATAACAATTACACCAATCCGCTAAGTTTTCTTAATAAAATGGTGTATCTCTAATTTGCGCAAAAAATGTCGTTCAGAGATATTTAACAAGATACAAGTAAAAATGCTGTCGTGAGGCCCATTGCTCGCACACCTTAACTTTCACGTGACCCCAGAGCTAAGAATATGTTGAAAAAATTTTGAAAAAAATCTGGAGTGTCCTATAACATGTTTAGAATGCAGTAGAGACCTTAAAATTTAAAAGTAGTTAATATTGTTAGTTTTGCAAGCAATTTTGCTGAATGTTTTTATTCCCAATGCACGATTTGAGCGTTTCTCGAAAAAATATTATTAATAATAGATAATAAAATAACGGTAAAAACTCAAAAAACGACTAAAAACAATAAAATATCCTACAAAAAACAAAGTGTGTTCATTGACGCGCTCAAGTACTTTTGTGAGTTTAATTGAAGTTTAATTGCTCTAGGGAAAAAAAGACTCCAGTGATCCCAAAAAACGCCACATTCTCCCTGTACACAGGGCAAAAAAACGCGAAAATCGTGCATGTGGGATAAAAATTATCTTTCCGCCATAAAAGTCGCTCAGAATAATGTTGAGTTTAATGAGGCAAGGCGAGTGCCAAAGGCGTAAAAAAAGTGTAGAAAAAAAAGGTTCGTCATATTTCACAGCGGCAGGCAGATGTTTTCTCGAGATTTTTCCACGGCCGTTGTTGGCTCAGCAGGGCCGTCTCAAAACTTTCAGATGGACTGCGCCCTTCCCTCCTGATATAAAATTATAATATTATAATACAGTACCAAGCTTGCACACGAATTTTTTTGTATTTTGTTTATTTAATTGAGTATACTTATATCTATATTATAATATAATTTTGTAATTATTAGGCTGTTAATTTTCTACTGAAATGCGTCAAAGATTTGTTTATATGAACAATACCACGCCAAGTCATCTAAAGTATGTAAGCTGTTGTTAGAAATTTTGATGAAAATTGCAGTATTTGTTCTCTTAGGTGGTGAAAGAAAAACTCTAAAATGGTTTTTGAAAAATTCAAAAGAATTAGAATGTATTGAAACTTGAACATTTTTTAATTTTAATTTAACTCTCATAAGTTTGGTAACTTTAATCCTGTAAGGGTGTTTTTTTTTAATTATTCGTAATAAGACGCAGGTTTGAAGATATATATTTTAAACTGTCGAGTTCGTCATCTGAGGAGACTGACAATGAACCCGATTAATGATAAATATTATCATAAATGTATGGTTAAATAAATCTGTTACCACAAATGTTGCACCATATGTAGTGGAGCACAAATATTTGTCCATTTAGCCGAAAAGAAAGTGTTGGCCTTCTTGGAAACTAAAAATAGACGACTTCAAACTGTTATCCCTATTCCCTTGTTTTACTATTTATTAAATATTTCCTCTTTGTCTCGCTATTTTCAAGAAATGTGTACTCTTTTCTTTGTTGTTTCGCTTAAATCCGAACTGAAATAATACAGAAACAAGTATGAAAATAGATTTTTTTATTTTATTTGTTTAAAAAGTCTACTATTATACTTTTTGTTAAAATTTATCTCTTTTGGTTAAAATTGTACTATTTAATTAAAAAATGAATTATATTTTTAATAAACTTAACCACTTTGTTCATATCTTTTTTCGTCGAAAATGAATTCTTTTGGATAGAAAATTGGTCCAAACTTATAGAAGTTAAATTAAAATTCAAATATGTTCAATTTTCAATATACTCTAAGTTTTTTGAATTTTTCAAAAATCATTTGAGAGTTTTTCTTTCAATACCTAAGAGAACAAATACTGCAATTTTCATCAAAATTTGTAACAATAGCTTACATTCTTCAGATGCCTTGGCATGGAATTGCTCATATAAAAAAATCTTTGACGCATTTCAGTAGCAAATTAACAGCCTAATAATTACAAAATTATATTATAATATAGAAGTAAGTGTACTCACTTAAATAAACAAAATACAAGATAATTCGTGTGCAAGATTGATACTGTATTATATTAAAATTTTATATCAGGAGGGAAGGCGCAGCCCACCTCAAAATTTTGAGACGGCCCTGCTGAGCGAGCAACGGCCGTGGGGAAATCTGTGGAAAACGTCTGCCTGCCGCTGGGAAATATGACGGCCCTTTTTTCTACACTTTTTTCTACTCCTTTTGCACACGCCTTGCCTCATTAAACTCAAGATTATTCTGAGCGACTTTTACCGCGGAAAAATAATTTTTATTCAGTTTTATGGGCAAAATAGGATTCAGTGTACATTACCACACATTTTAAGCCATTAAACAGCGCGATAACTCCACTCATATCCTAAATAAAAATATTCAGCAAAAAAGCTTGCAACACTGACATTTTAAAATATTTTTAATTTCTACATTATTATATTATTTTACATTCTAAACATATTGTAGAACACTCCAAATTTTTGTCAACATATTCTTAGCACTGGGCCTCACGAGAGAATTTTTACTTGTATTTTGTTAAATAGCTCTGAACGAAAATTTTTTACGCAAATTAGAGAAACACCATTTTATTCCGAAAACTTGGCGAATTCGATTGATTGCTATTAAAACCGCCTCACATTTCTTCCTGCAGAGTAAGTGCGTTCTAAAGTCAGGGTTCTTGATTTTTTGCGGCGATATTAGGCGTTCACGATCAGGTTTTATTCTGCGTATTCATTGTGAAGCTCTCTTAGGAGATGGAAAGTTTCTGCCTGGTCATTTTGTTACCGAGAAAAATCTGTTCGGAACTTCTCTATTATCATTTTCGTAAGGCAATATTTTAAGTGATATGCTCCAAAAATTTATTCCGTTGCGACTTCATGAGGTCCAAAGTTTTCTGAATTGCATTTTTGTTACTGGAATTCCAGATTGCTACCAATTGTTTTCTAAAAGAATTTTACTTATTGTTCTTTTACAGAGTAAATTAGCAAAATAAATCTAGTAGCCTTGCGTCTAATTTCTTTTAATCTCTGAATAATTTATAAGTTTAAAAAATCATGTCAAATATGGCAGCTGAAACTTAAAAAAGTCGGTCTCATTTAAAAATGTGGAAACCGTTTCAATATGAAGTTGGTAGTATAAGCTAATAATTTATTTTGAACTACTCACGCTAAAGTACATCAATTTTGAGAAATTTGAAACAAGCTTCGTTAATATTGTGGGTATAATGAAAGCTAAAACGTATGATCCTCTTATACTTTTGTGGATAATTATTTCAATATTATTTATGTTTATAACTATTTTTTCGTAATTACTTTCCAGTAATGCACTGTAAATTTTCCAAAAAGACGTAAAGAATATCATTTTTTTAAAAGAATTAACAAAATGGAAGATGCATCATGTTTAGGCCCGTACATATTTTCAATTTAAACAATTCTTTCTCATTAGTAATTTAATATTTAATTTTAATTTACTGGAAATTCTTATAAAATAAAAATATAACTTTATACATAAAAAAATTAATAAACCTCAAAGTGGCTAATATTCACTCAAAAAGAGACCTGTAATGTGAAAAGAAACACTTATTTTCTCACTTATTTTTTATGTTTACAATGTGCAAATGTACAGAAAAATTTCACGTTTATGTACATAATGGAGAACAGAAAAAATTAATTTCTGCAATGTAAAAATGTATTAAATGCAATCAAATGTATTCGACAGTTTTTACATTGCCAAAGTAAAGGACCCCCGCACACGGCCCCCGTCAAATTGGCTGAAATTGAATTATAATATAGCTCGAAGCCTCCTGATCAAAAAATCCTAATGGGTACTAGTCCAAAACGTCAAAAGTTTATGAGATAGGTAGGGCTGACCGACAAAAATATGAGCACAAGCGAATCTAATTTCAATAAACTGTCATCAGCACAATCACTGACAATACTAAAAACTCTGGTAAGACCAGTCCAGCTAATACGGGCAACAAAATGGCGCTGTCCTGGTATTAATAGGCTCTGTCAATGTAAAGTTTGTTTCAAAATAATCAAGGCAAAATGCATTCTGGACTAACAAAGATATTTTGTAGACCAGATAATTAAGACAAGACTATAGGTCAGTCCAACCAACAAAGGCAAGACATGCTGTTAATCCAGTTGGTTCAGGCAAGGCTATAAATCAGTTAAACCAAGAAATGCAAGACATGTTATTAGTACAGTCGGTTAAGACAAGAATATAAATCAGTCTAATCAACAAAGGCAAGACATGTTACTAGTCCAGTCTTGTCTTAACCGACTGGACTAATAAAATATCTTGCGTTTGTTGCTTGGACTGATTTATAGCCTTGTCTGAACCGACTGGACTAACAACATGCCTTGCCTTTGTTGGTTGGACTGATTTATAGTCTTGCCTCAAATTTCCAGAATGTCTTTTTTGGACTTGATTGTTTTGAAAAATCTTCACATTGCCAGAGCAGTCCCATTATATTACCTTTAGTAGCTGGACTGGCTTTTCCTTTGATAATTGGACTGATCTACAATCTTGTATTTGTTGACTAAACCGTCTTCCCCCTTTAGTATTTCGAACAGCATTTACATTGTCAGGACAGCATCATGATTTCGCACACACACACACAGAGCGCCAAAGAATCACGTGCGACCTGTCACCCTGCTCCAGTGCGAGCTGGCTGCGTACCGTTCACCTATCGGACCGCCGCTCATTGTAAAAAAGCCGCTATTGAAAGCTACTTTAGAAATTAATATTTTTTTTAATATTTCGAATATCTCTGACAAACTTCACAGTTATTTATGTGTATTTTGTGGATTACATAATTTAAATAAATAAATGTATATAATTAAATAATAAAATAAACCAACTTGGCAACGTCGCTAACTTCTGCTTCTCGAGCGGCGTTCCGATAGGTGAACGGTACGTAACCAGCTCGCACCGCAACAGCGCGACAGATCGCACGCGATTGGTTGGCGCTCTGCGTGTGTTTACAGACGGCTCGTGCGTGAGCCCTTTCCAGCATACTGCACACGTGTTTTCTTGTCGAAGACCCTTATCCACTCTGATCGCTCGGTACCTGACCGATACAGTAGGACCATTATTCGACCGTCGGCAGGGCTACAAGTGACTCCATATCAAACATACGGGCTCTTTTTGCATGGACGTACACAATTTTATTCTTTTATCACAGATGTATATACATATACAATCACAATTGTCTGAAAAAGTGATATCATGTCACGCATCTCTTTTTCGCCACATACGGAGCATTATTTCTCAACTGCCCCAACTTTAAAGGTCATGTTCTTCGATTTTCTTTAAATTCTGGAAATATGTTCACCTACCCAACAGTACTTAATCGTAAAATTTATAGACCACAATTAGCACCTCACTCTAAGCGACGGGGGGGTGAACTTTTCAACCCCAACGCCTGCACGGGTAATATCAACAGCCTGTAACTTTCTATTTCAGCAATTTAAATTTTTTATGAGAGTTTTTGAAAGACTATTTTCACTTTTGTATTTTGTTTTAAAAAAAAAATCCTAAAAGAAAGCTTGACTTTTTGGCTTAAAAAAAGGTTCTAAGTAAAAAACTGTTCCAGTGAATAGTTTCCGTTATATTGCCCCTGATATGAAGGACGACCTAATGCTCGTGTGTAGATGCAATCCTTTAGTATTCCATATATACTAGTTTGCAAGTCTACCATGCTTTCAATGAGTTCAACTTTATTCAAAATGACATGAAATAAGCTAATGAACATAAGAATGTTTGCTGGCGGCTCATAGGAAGTTTAAATTATTTTTTACTTTTTTCCTACGCCACAAAGCAGCAGCGGCAAAGAACAGCAAAACGCTCCCCAGTGGTCACAAAATTTGGCGACATCGTTACGACAACTTTACGACATCCTATGCCCATGACGTTAATCCGTCTTTACGATATCGTAAAAACCTCGTATGATCTGACAATGTCTTTACGACGTCGAAAATACACCATAACGACATAGACATAGGATGTCTTAAAGTTGTCGTAAAGATGTCGTAAAGACGTCGCCAAATTTTGTCCCCACTGGTCCACCTTCAGAGCGTTTTGACTTCAACTCGCTGCCATTTCCACAATTTGCGACCGATTTTCTTGAAATTTTCGCGATAAGTTATTGCAACTAACATTTTTTCGATGCTCATCCGACTGATCGAAGTTGGCGAAACCAGCCAGACCGGTTAAGTATTGCAACGCCAGCTAGTTCCAATTTAGGGAAATTGCCTTGCTGAAAAAATAAATCAATTATTTTTAAGGTTACAAACCCCTTAATCGAGAACAACTCCACATTTTTTGTCCCGAGTTTCGTGTTCGACGACGATTACTGGGTTCAATATAAATGGTAGCATTTTATTTATCTGGACTAGATAACAGCGAATATTGTTTAACAAGATTCGAATCATCGACTGCATTTCTTCAGTCGACGCTTTAGGTATATATGTAACCAGCTAGTTTAAATAGATAACCTCAATTTCTCAAAAAGACCATGTTTGTCTTCTCTTTTATCAAATTAAATTCACATTCTTGATTGCAATCAATAAAAGTTATATGAAAATGTACTATAAAAACCACTTTGTAATAAACTAATTGTAATATCTCATCAAGGAGTTGAAGATTCCCTATGGAAAAAATCCTCGAGGAAAGCGTAGTGTTATTTTTAGATGAGGAAAACATGAGGCAAATCCGCGAGAATTTTCGAATTCATGAAGTAACTCCGCGAGTCAAAGAATTAATCCTCGAGGGATCTGAAAAACCTCGCGGATTTCTTCGTGTTTTCTTCGTCCAAAAACGACACGAAGTTCTTTTAAATAGGGTTATTCTCGAGTTTTTATGGCTTTCACAAAACAGGACTTAAAACATGATTCAAATGTAAATCTCTGTATTCTACGTATTTTTTGTGAGATTGTAAGATTCAACTTCCATGGCCTAGCCTCCCCTACGTAAATTTAAGTATCAGTTGAAGGACTGTTTTCATAACATGCAAAACTTTCTTAGGATCATTAAAATTAGTGTTTAAATAATTTACGCTATTACTGCGGAAAAAGCACTGACTAACATCAACGGAATCATTGGAAATGCGAAGGACTGGGGCGTACATATCGTAAATAACGAAGTTGGAAAGCCTAAAAAAATGTATTTAGTTTGCATTTGTATTAGCGTTAATATTTGGTACCAAAAACAAAATTAAAATAGTTTACTTCATTTACTTTCTTTCTTTCTTTATTATAAACAAAATTATGAGAAATTATAAATTTCAAAAATGAATTGGTCGGGGCTAGTTGGGGTGCCGATCGGGAGCCAGATCTGGGCCAGATTTTTCCTGGTCTATCCACGGTCTGGGCCATAGCAAACTTTCTACACGAGCAATGGACCTCTCCTTCTAGCACGTGAGATACTACGAGGTGCGATCGAAATGGAAAAGATGATTTCAAAGTCTCTCTATCTATCGTATATGGCAGACAGAGAGGTTCTCATCGTTTTAGAACGATAAGTATGACTTGTCATTGTAACACCATCGGACTCTCTCTCTCTCTCTCTCTCTCTCTCTCTCTCTCTGTCTATTATACAGGATAGAAAGATAGATTTCGAAACTATCGTTTCGATTTTCATCGCACCTCGTTGTCTCTCAGGTGTATTAAGTTGACGTAACCACATCTCCGAATCAAGTTAAAACCTATTTCATAATTAAGGGCTCATTTAAGGCTAATTTAATCCCCTAATGCCAAATTTAATGCTCCACTATTTTTTTTAAAACCGTGGGTTACGCTAGCTTAACGTTAAGCTGACGGAACCCCATGTGAAATGAACGTTCAATCAAGTTCTATTC
>JAAAKG020022094.1:1789-20234 GCA_010014905.2 Druon quercuslanigerum | reverse complement strand
TATATATATACCTTTATAAAATTGCACAAAATTAAAAAAAAAACTTTAAAATTATACAGTTGAATTTTCATCCAATAAGATAAGTTATCAATTAAAAGAATGAATCTTCAAGTGAAACAGATAAATTTTAACAACAAAAATTAAGTTTTCCTAAACAGGGTTAATTTTTAGTTAAACTGAAACTATGGAACATTTAATTAGAGCAAGTTAAATTTTACGTTAAAAAAAAACTTTCGTTAAAAAAGAAAAAAATTACTTCCAAGGAAATAGTTACATTTTCAAACTAAGTGATGAATTTTCGACTAACATGGTAGATGTTTAACTGGAATAGTTACATTATAAACAATAAATATGAATTGTTAACTAAAATGACAGATATTTAAACAGAAGAAATGACTTTTTAAAAAAAGATCAATTTTCAACCAAAAAGATCAATTTCTACCAAAAAATATGAATTTTTAACTAACAAAGAGCATTCTTTAATCGAAAATTTAATAATTAAATTTTTAGTTAAAAAATTAATGTTAAGCAAAAGAGATGAATTTTCAACTGAAATGATGAAATATTCAACTAAAATAATAGCTACATCCTCGGTGAAATAAATAATAATTTTTAAAAGAAATTTTTTATTTTGACAAAATAGTTGAATTTTCGCCAAAAAAGTCTTTTTCTTTCAAACAAAAAACATTTTTTTAATTATATAGTTCATTTTTAAATAAAATAAATGAACTTTTATTGAAAATGATAATTCTTTAATTAAAACAATTAATTTTTAACAAAAGAGTTTAAGTTTTCCTCAAGTAATTTTATTTCCAACTATAAAGACGAGTTTTCAACTGAAACAATAAAATTTTAACTTAAATAGTTTAATTTTCAAGAAAAAATTTCTTTGTACTAAAAATTATAAATTTTTAATGAAAACTAAAATAATTAAATTTTGAATTAAAAAAAATTGATGTTGAAAAAACAGAATTATTTTTAACTGAAAGTATGGAATATTTAATTGTAGTGAGTTAAATTTGCAGCCAAAAACATCACTTCACCACAAAAACAAGAAACTTTAATTTCAAAAAAGAAAAAACTAACTTTGAACAAATTATCACAACCAGAACGTTCAATTTTCAACTAAAATAATGAATCTTTATCTAAAAAAGTTAAATTTCTCATTAACAAAATGAATTTCAACCAATAAGAATAATTTCTACCAAAAAAATGAATTTTCAACGAAAATAGATAACTTTTTAGGAAAATATTAAATAATTAAATCTATAGTCAAAAAACGAATGTTCAACCAAAAAGATGAATTTTTAATTAAAATTATGGAATATTAAACTAGACTAATAGTTATATTTTAAGTTAAAATAAATACTTATTTTCAACCAAAAAATAAAAAAAAATGTTCAACAAAATATAATATTTAAGTTTTGCGAAATAATAATTCCCTTTCATCTAATGAAAAAGTATGTCTTCAATAAAATAGCTCATATTTTAAACAAAGAAAAGAATTCGTTAGTTAAAATGATGAATCTTCAACCAAAAAAATTAATTTTCAATAAAAGACCGCAAAAACTTTATTTAAAAAATTCTCTAATTTTTCTTTGCCCATTAATATTCAAAAACCAGAATCTTCCATTTTTAACATTTTTATCATGAAATATTTTATAAACGGAATAAAGCATTTTCAAGTTAAATTATAAATAAAATTAAATTTGAAAGATTTCTTTGGAAATCCCTGACTTATCCCTGGAAAGTATGTCTGACTAAAATGGCCTTTTCTACTCGTTTAAAGATGTTTTACCCCAAGAAGTCTCGTTTTCAAATAAGGGACCGTACTTAAATTACGTACTACCTCAAGAAGGGAGGAGGGACCGAGAGTTTCTGTTACGACTTCTTACATAACTTTTAGATAATTTTAACTGTCAATAAGAATAAATAAAAAAACTTCAATTTCACTTTAAAATTTTTCAATTTCAACTTGAAATTTTTATTTTGCTTATGAAGAGTTCTAAGTTAAAAACGTTACAAGCTTAAGATTATTGTCTTTAAATGTTAATGGTCAGTAAAAAATTAACTATTTTTATTTAAAATTCAACTGTTTCATTTTTTTGATGAAAATGATTTTAACAAAAATTGCATTATTTTGAAAAAATAGAATTTTTGAGTTGAAAATTCAACAGTTTGATTAAAAAGTTATCCTTCTTGTTCGAACATTCAACTGTTTTGTCAAAAAATCTTCGTTTTAAGTTGAAAATTAAATTATTTTCGTAAAAAAATTACTTTTTGATTAAAATTTATACTTTTATGTTGAAAATTCAACTGAAATATTTTTTGGGATGTTTGAAAATTTTGCTTACAAAACTTTTGTTTGTTAATCAACTTTATTTGTTAAGAAATCTATTTGTAATTTAACTTCGTGAGTATAAATTTAATGACTAAAAATGTATTTATTTGGTTCAAAATTAAATTTCTCTCAAAATTAATATTTTCCCGTTGAAAATGCAATTTTTGTACAGAAAATTCATTGTTCGTCTAAAATGTTCAACAAGTTAGATGAACTTTTTTTTCTCTCATAGCTGAAAAGCTTTATTTTTTTTAAATTCTAGGTATTGAAATTATTTTTTTTTAATGAAATTTCATTATTGTATTAAAGATAATACATGTTTTGCAGGGTGAAAATTTCGTTTTAAAAATGTCCTGATTTTTCTTTGACCAAATTTTAATTTTCCCTGGCCATTAACATTCAAAGAAAATTGTAGTCGTGTGCTATTTTGAATATAAAATCTATTATAAACGAAATAAAAAAATATTTCTGATACGAATTTAAATTTAAATTAACTTATTTTACAAAATTAAAAATTTTTTCCATAGAAGATGAATTTTCAACAAATAAAGATTATTTAGTGCTGACATAAATAAATGTTACCTAAATTGGTAAACTTCCGAGCCAAAAAATGTATTTTTTGTAAAAAAATTTAATTTTTGACTAAAAAAGATGAGTTTTCAGGAAGAAATCATTTTCCATTGAAAACATTAACTTTTTTTTTAATTGACAAATTAGTTGAAATTTACCCAAGCAGTTGAGTTTTTAATTAAAAAAGATCAGTTTTCAACAAAATAGTTAAACTTTCAAGAAAAGAGATAAATTTGATACTAAAAATATGATTCATACAAAAATGATTTATTATGAAATTGTTCCAACGAATAAGATTTATTTTTATCTAAGAAAAATCAAATTTTTTAATAAAATAGATAAATTTCGAAATAAAAAAATAAGAATTAAAAATAATATTTGCATTTTTCTCCGAGAAAGATGAAATTTCTACAAAAACGGCTGAATATTTAAAAAAAAGGCCAATTTGCAAAAAAAAATGGTTGAATTTTCATCCGAAAAAGATGTCAATTAAAGCTTTGATACCAATATATGAATTTTAAAAAACACGTAAATTTCCTACAAAATAGTTGAATTTTCAAAAAAAAAAAAAAAACAGTTCAATTTTTAACCGAAAAAGATGACTTTTTGAAAAATGTTTGAATTTTCAGACAACTAGATATATTTTTATCTAAGAAATATTTAATTTCTACTAAAATATATACATTTAAAAAATAAAAAAGGTAGTACTTAAACAAAAAGTAGAAGTTTGAACACCAAATAAAATTTTTAAACAAAAAGTAAATTTGTTCCAAAATGGTTCGATTTTCTAAATGAAAAAAAGACTTTTTAACAAAAGTGTGGAATTTTCATGCAAAAAGTCGTATTTTTATCCAAGAAATATGTAACAAAATATTTTTACCTGCCCCCCCCCCTCTCTAATTGCTCGTAATTTTTAGTTTCCAGAAATGTTTCACTAATTATTCCTTTCTTTTTCTTTTATAAACGGAATAAAACAGGATTTTAGATACAAATATAAAAATTGCAAATTTTTTTATTAATTTCAAACAAAAAATGTCTTTTCTACTATAAAATATGAATATTTAACAAAACAGTTGAATTTTCAAAAAAGAATTAAAATTTCAACATAGTAGTTGAATTTCTAACCTACATGGATAAATTCCAAACAAAAAAGATGAAATTTATATAAGAAAAATAATTCTAAAAACGAAACTACGAATTTCCAACAAATAAAGAATTGTTACTCAAGACAGAAATAAAAGTTTATCCAATTTATTAAATCTTCAAGCAATAGAAGAATTTTCTCTACAAAAATTTAACTATCAAACTAAAATATAAGGTTTCAGGAAAAAATTAATTTTCCATAAAACTGATCCATTTTTAGCCAAAGAACATGAAATTTCAAACCAAAAAAATTTTTTTTCACTAAAAAGGAAGAATTTTCAACTTTCATTTTCACTTAAAGAAATAACTTAAAACGAAAAAATAGGCTTTACGATAAAAATGTTAAATTTTCAACCAAAGACATAACTTTACATCAAGAAAACAAATTTTTAACAATTTTTTACAACTAAAAAAACAGTTCTAATAAAACTATCGAATTTTTAAATTAAAAAGATACATTTTGAAAAAATAGTTGAGGAATCTGTTAAAAATTATAAATTTTTATATAGAAAATAAGTTTCTACAAACAAAATTTAATTTTTAATTCAAAAAGACAAATTTTAAACTAAAAAAGATGACTTTAATCAAATTCAACCAAAAAGATTAATTTTTAAAAAAATGGTTGAATAATGCTCAACGAAATAGATGCCTTTTTATACAAGAAGAATGTAACTTCTCACAAAACAGATAGATTTTTAATTTTAAAAAAATCTGAAAAAAGTTCAAATTTATCCCAGAAAATATGACTTCAAAAAAATTGTTGAATTTTCGAAAACAAAATAAGAATTGTGAACTATAATTAAATTAGCTGCTAAATAGTCAACTTTTTAACCAAAAGGCAGAACTTTTTAACAATATTGATAAATTTTTAACGAAAAAGTTGCTTTTTTGTCTAAGAAGGATAAAAAATTGTACTAAAAAAGGTGAATTTTTAAATAAAAATGACAAATTTTTAAGAAAATTTCTATTTCCATCCAAAAAGATTTCAATAGACTTTTCAGCACAAAAATAGGTATTCAAAACAAAAAGGAAATTTTAAAGGAAATAGTTGCAATATTTATTCTGGAAAAGATAAACTTTAAAATCAAAAAGAAAATTTTGCAGACTTATTAATATCAAAATATGAATTTTAAAGTAAAGGTTAATTTTCGTCGAAAAGCGTTGAATTTTTGAAAAAAAAATTTAATAAAACAGTTGAATTTCCAATCAAAATGGATGTATTTTCAAGAAGTATTTACTCTGAAAAAGATAAACTTTTCAATCAAAAAGACAATTTTTCACAAAAAAAGTTCACATCCAAAAAAGAGGTCAGTTGACTTATCAACACAAAAATATAAATTTTAAGCAAAAGGTTAATTTTTCTACAAAAAGAGCTGAATTTTTGAGGAAAAAAATTAAATAAAACATTTGAATTTGCAATAAAAAAGAATGTCTTTTCAAGAAAATTGTTAAATTTTTAAACAAATAATAAAATTTATGACCAAAAGAGATCATCTTCAGGAGATATTTTTTTGCGAATTTGCAAAAATTACGTAAATGAATGAAGGACCTCCACCCCCCCTCCCCTTTCGTAACAAATCGTAAAAAATTGTACTGACCCCCCTTCCCCCACACACTGGGGAAAAAGTACATTTTTTTGTTCAAAATACGATTTCGGCTGAACCTATTGACCGATTTAGATGTTTTTTTTATGCTGATAAAATTTAAAAAAATTTCTACTAAGACAAATGAATTTTTAAATCAAAAAGATAATTTTCAAAAAAATGGTTGAATTTTCTGATAAAAAAGATTTCAGTTGACTTTTTATAATCAAAATATCAATTTTTAAATAAGAAATACGTTTCTACGAAAAAAATTGAACTCTCAATCCAAAAATATCATTTTTTGACCAAATAGTATTACTTTTTAATTACATTGTTAAAATCTCTACCAAATAGTTACATTTTTATTAAAAATGATGAACATTTTTCTTTAAACAGATACATTTGTATTTAAAAAAAGAAAAGATAGTTAAATTTTTATCTGAAAAAGATTCCAGCTGACTTTTCAAAATCAAAATATTAAGTTTTTAACAAAAAATTCAGTTCCTATGAAAAAATTTAATTTTTAATTCCAGAAGATGCACTTTTTTCATCGAAAAAGGACGATAAAAAAAAACAGTTGAATTTTCCACCAATCAGTATTAAATCCTCAAAAAATGATGATTTCTTAACAAAGTGATAAAACCAAATCTTGCCCAGAAAATAGTGGAATACTCAAGCAAAAAAAAGAATTTTTAACGAAAAGTTCAATTTTCATTTATAAAAATGTAATGTACGATTCGGGCTGAACATGTCGACTGATTTGGATGTTTTTTTATACT
This sequence comes from Druon quercuslanigerum, assembly GCA_010014905.2. Taxonomy (NCBI): domain Eukaryota; kingdom Metazoa; phylum Arthropoda; class Insecta; order Hymenoptera; family Cynipidae; genus Druon; species Druon quercuslanigerum. The sequence goes on along the minus strand of JAAAKG020022094.1, from coordinate 13,818 downwards.
GATAAAATTTTAAAGGAAGATGTGCCTAATTCCTAATTTAGTTTTTTAATTTTTTAATAATAAATAAATATAACGAAAAAAATTGCAATTTTTTCTATTTGACGTTCCCGGTACTCGTCAATAATAGGAAAATTGTTACAATTACGGACTTTTTATAGATTAACATTATACAAAGATATTCCATTAGAATATAATAAACAAAAAAATGTTATAAACAAATTATTTGCTGAAAATATTTTTTCTAAAATTTTCAATCATTTAATTTTTTTTAAGTTATAATGCAACAAATGTGAATGAAAACAATATTTAAATACCAAATTTTTTTCAAATACTATTCTTGTTAGTATTATAAACAAATTCAATAAACAAATGCATTATTAAAACATTTGTCCCTTATTTTTTTATTTCCGAAGTTCCATAAAGGAACCCCCCGTCCCATTTCGTAACAAATCATATAAAAATCTTTCAATCGCTCCCCCCACTTGGAAAAAATTTTCCATTAGTTTTAAGTCCCCTATCTTATTTCTGAAACCCATAAATCCCGTAGAGCAGTATATGGGGGGGGGGGGGAGAGTCGTTTAAAAAAAATTTATTATGTTTCGTACACGTTCAGACTATGGGATCAAATAGCGACGATTTACTAGGCTTACTGGAACGTCGCACTTATAATTATCGATTAAAAAAAAAAAAATCTTGGGGACCGGTTGTAGGTATATATCAGAAGATTTATCGCTGTAACGTGGACGGTGCTAATTTGAGAGCAGTTTGCCGAACTAGATTTTATCAATCCCTGATAGAGTCCAGGGAGTGATGTACGATGGAGATTCATGACTATGATACTCGAGGCAGGCTCGTCTAGGCTCAAGTTTATTGACCTGTTCAGGATTCATGTATTTGTCGTCTAGCTGATGCGTTTATTAGTCATCATTTCTCGATTGGTGACAACCTGTTCTCAAAAAAATTTCTTATCTACACGTGACACTATAAATTTAGAGGTGACGATAACAGAGATAAGGTGTCTTCAAGAACTCAACAGTGTGCTTAAAATAGTAGATGCAAATTTTTTGATATTTTTTAAAGTTTCTTTCAAGGGACATTTGTTAGATTCAGAAATCGATTTGACTTATAAGAAAATGCCCTCGTTTTTCCTTTTTTAGTTTTTATTTTCCTTGGTCATGGATATTCAAATACCGGAATTTTAATATTGTGATACTTTTGATATAGATTCCTTTATAAATGGAAATAAAACAATATTTCAGATACAAATTTGAAATTTTAATTTAATAAATAATAAATAATAAAATAATAAAATAAAATAAAAATATAAAATAATAAAAAATAATAATTTTAAAGCTAATAATTTGTTTTAAACCAAAAAATTTAGTTTTCACTATAAAAGATGCCTCTTTTAACAAAATAATTTAAATTATAACAAAAAAATAAATTGCTTCCAAAAAAGTGTCATAGTTTTTATTTTAATCATAAAAAAATACAAAAAGAATTTTCATTAAAAAAATGTTTAACCAAAAAGACGAATTTTCAGCAAATAAAGAATTTTCATTCAAGAATTAAATAAAATTTTATCTAAATTGTTGTACCTTCAAACCAAAAGCTTAATTTTCTTAAAAAAATTAAATTTTCAAACTAAAAATTTGACTTTTTAGGGACAAATTAATTTTCCACGAAACCCATGCATTTTTACAAAACAAAAAAATTTAACCTAGGAAATAGTTTTTTTAATCAAAACAGGGTGTTTTTAGCTAAAACGTATTGATCTTTAGAAAATCAAAAAGTTACGTTATCAATTCAAAAATTAATTTTGAGCAAAGAGAAGTAAATAAATAAATTGCAAAATAAAAATAAATTTTTTAAAATGTAGTTTCACTTTTACCCAAGTAATTTAAATTTCAATTAAAAAAGATTAATATTAAATAAAAATAGTTACATTTTCGACCAAAGTGATGAATTTTCAACTTAGTATGTTAATCTTAAAAAAAAATGATTTCTCAACAAAGTGATAAAACAAAATCTTTGTAAGAAAATGGTTTAATGCTCAAGCAAAGAAGAAGAATTTTTAACGAAATAGTTGCATTTTTATTAAGAAAATGAAATTTCCACTAAGGTAGACAAATTTTTAAAACAAAAAGAAAAATTTGCAAAAAAATAGTTTAATTTACAATTTAAAAAGATTTCTATTGACTTTTTATAATAAAAATATGAATATTTAAATAAAAAAATAAGTTTCTACGAAAGCAATTTAACTTTCAATCCAAAAAGATGAATTTTTTACCACAAAGGATTACTTTTTAACAAAATTTTTCAAATCTCTAACAAATACTTGCATTTTTATTCCAAAAAAATCAAAAGTCTCTTAAAAGAGATAAATCATTATTAAAAAAGAAAAGAAATAAGAAATAGTTAAATTTTTATCCGGAGAAGATTCCAGTTGACTTTTCTAAATTAATATATAAATTTTTTAAGAAAAAATTAAGTTACTATGAAAAAAATTAAATTTTTGATGCAAAAATATGTATTTTTTCAATAAAAAAGGATGCATTTTTAATCAAATATTTGAATTTTCTACCAAACAGTTGAATTTTAATCTGAGAAAGATTTATTTTATGCTAAAGCAGATGAATCTTAAAATCAAAAAGACAAACAAACAAAAAATTAAATTTATGCTTAGACAAATGAATTTGGAACCCAAAAAGATGAATTTTTAATAAAATAGTTTGTATTTCTGTTATAAAATACTTTAGTTTAATCAAAAAATTGCCATAGTTTATATTCTAACTATTAAAAGAATGAAGAAAACAAAATTTTCCATAAAAAAAATGTTTAAACTTAAAAGACGAATTTTCAGCAAATAAAGATTTTTCACTCAAGAAATAATAAAATTTTATCTAAATTGTTGAACTTTCAAACCGAAATATGTATTTTTTTTTTAAATTTAATTTTCAAACTAAGAATTTGACTTTTGAGGCACAAATTAATTTTTTACAAAACGAATGCTCTTTTACAAAAAAAATGTAACCAAGGAAATTGTTTTTCTTTTTTTTTTACCAAAACAGGGAATTTTCAACTAAAACGTATTAATCTTAAAAAAATCAAAGTTACGTTTTAAATTAGAAAAAAGGAATTTAAATTTGTATTAAAACAGATGAATTTTAAATAAAAAAAAGTTACATTTTCAAGCAAAGTAATGAATATCCAACTAAATATGTAAATCTAAAAAAAAATGATTTCTCAACAAAGTGATAAAACAAAATCGTGCCAAGAAAATAGCCTAATGCTCAATCAAAGTAGAAAAAATTTTAACGAAATGATTGAATTTTCATTTAAAAAATGAAATTTCTACTAAGACAGATGAATTTTTAAAACAAAAAGAAAAATTTGGAAAAAATAGTTTCATTTTCGGTTAAAAAAGATTTCAGTTGATTTTTTAGAATTAAAATATGAATATTTAAATAAGAAAGAAGTTTCTATAAAAAAATTTAACTTTTAATCCAAAAAGATGAATTTTTGACAATAAAAGATTACTTTTTAACACAAATTTTGAAATCTCTAACAAATAGTTGCATTTTTATTCCAAAAAATGAAATGTCTCTTAAAAGAGATGAATCTTTATTAAACAAAAGAAGAAATAGTTAAATTTTCGTCCGAAAAAGATTCTAGTTAATATTTATTTAAAATATTTGAATTCTCTACCAACTACTTTATATAGTTTATACTTTAATTATTTAAAAACGAAGAAAACAAAAGTCAAGCAATGCAGAAGAATTTTTAACGAAATAGCTGAATTTTCATTAAAAAAATGAAATTTATACTAAGAAAGATAAATTTTTAAAACAAAAAGAAAAATTTACAAAAAATAGTTTAATGTTCAATTAAAAAAGATTTGAGTTGACTTTTTACAATTAAAATATGAATATTTAAATAAGAAAGAAGTTTCTACAAAAAAATTTAACTTTAAATCCAAAAAGATGAATTTTTGACCACAAAGGATTACTTTTTATCGAAATTGTTACAATCTCTACCAAATAGTTGCATTTTTATAAAAAAATTATGTTTCTCTTAAAACAGATGAATATTTATTTAAAAAAATAAGAATTAGTTAAATTTTCATTAGGAAAAGGTTTAAAATTAAACTATGTATTATTTAACAAAAAATTAAGTTTCTACGGAAAAAATTTAATTTTTGATTCAAAAATAAGCAATTTTTCAGCGAAAAAGGATGCATTTTTAAAAAAATATTTAAATTCTCGGCCAACTAGTTGCATTTTTATCCGAGAAAGATGTATTTTATGCTAAAAAAGATGAATCCTAAAATCAAAAAGACTAACTTAAAAAAATTAAATTAATGGTGAAACAAATGAATATATTTTTTTTAAACGTTCAAATTTATGTTACAAAATATTTCAGTTCAGTCAGAAAAGTGCCGTATTTTTTATTTTAATTATTTAAAAAATAAAGGAAATAAAATTTTCAATAAAAAAATTTCTTAAACAAAAAAGATGAATTTTTTTAAACAAAAATTGAATTTTAAAACTAAACATTCGACTCTTTATGGACAAATCAATCTTTTACAAAACTGATGCATTTTTTCAACAACAAAAAATTTAACCATGGTAATTGTTTTTTTTTATCAAAACAGAGAGTTCTTAACTAAAAAGTATAAATTTTAAAAAATCAATAATTTATGTTTTCAATTTTAAAATAAATTTTCAAAAAAGATAAATAGTAGATTTTAAAATTAAAATAAATTTTTAATAATGTAGTTTAACTTTTACCAAAGTCATTGGAGTATTAATTAAAAAAAACTAATTATTAAAAAAATGGTTAAATTTTTAACCAAAGAAATAAATTTTCAACTGAATATGTAAATTTTCAAAAAAGAATACTTTTCAACAAGTGATTCAACCAAATATTTCTAAGCCAATAGTTAAGCACTCAAGCAAATAAGAAGAATTTTTAATTAAAAAGTTACATTTTCATTACAAAATGAAATATCTAATAAGACAGATAAATTTTTAAATCAAAAAGATAAATTTTCAAAAAAATGTTGATTTTCCAGTTAAAAAAATTTCAGTCGACTTTTCAAAATTGAAAAATTAATTGTTTAACAAAAAAATTAAGTTTCTACGAAAAAAAATAAATTTTTTATTCAAAAAGATGTACTTTTTTCAACGAAAAAGGATGCATTTTTAACAAAATATTTGATTTCTCTACCAAATAGTTGCATTTTTAAACAGAGAAAGATGTATTTTATGCTAAAGCAGATGAATGTTAAAATCAAAAAAACAAACTTAAAAAAAATTACATTTATGCTTAAACAAATGAATGTTCAAGCAAAAAAGATGAATTTTCAATAAAATAGTTTTAATATCTGTTCTAAATATTTTACTTTAGTCAAAAAATTGCCATACTTTATATTTTAAATATTAAAAAAATGAAGAAAAAAACATCTTTAACATAAAAGTTTTTAAACTAAAAAGATGAATTTTCAACAAAAAAACAAAAAACAAAAACAAACAACAAAAAATGGAACCAATAAAATAGTTTTTCTTTTTTTTTTACCAAAACAGGGTTATTTTAACTAAAAATATTAATCTTAAAGATTTAAACAGTTACGTTTTCAATTTTAAAATAAATTTTTAACAAAGATAAATAAGTAAATTTTAAAATAAAAATAAACCAAATCTTTCCAAGATAATAGTTGAACACTCTAGCAAAGAAGAAGAATTTTTAATTAAAAAGTTACATTTTCATAACAAAATGAAATTTCTACTAAGGCAGATTAATTTTTAAAAGAAAGAGAGCAATTTTCCAAAAATTTGTTGAATTTTTCGTTATAAAATATTTCAGTTGAATTTTTACAATCGAAATATGAATTTTTAAACAAGAAATAAGTTTCTACGAAAAAAATTTAACTTTCAATCCAAAAAGATGAATCTCTCTATCAAAAAGTTGCATTTTTATCCAAAAAAGATTAAATTTTTCTCAAAACAAATGAATTTTTATTTTATTTTTTTTACTATGAAAAAAATGGTTAAATTTTCATCCGGAAAATTGTCCAGTTGACTTTTCAAAATGAACATATTAATTATTTAAGAAAAAATTAAGTTTCCACAAAAAAATTAATTTTTACTTCAAAAAGATCTACTTTTTCTAACGAAAAAGGACTAATTATTAAAAAAACAGTGACACTTTCTACCAAAAGTGTGTAAATTCTAAAAAAAAATTATTTCTTAACAAAATGATAAAAACAAATCTTCCCAAGAAAATAGTGGAATAGTCAAGCAAAAAAAGAACTTTTAACGAAAAGTCAAATGTTTATTTAAAAAATAAAATGTATACTAAGACAGATGCATTTTTGAATCAAAGAAACAAATTTTTAAAAATATAGTTTAATTTTCTGTTAAAAAACATGCATTCGACTTTTTGCGATGAAAGGATGATTTTGTAAACAAGAAATAAGTTTCTACTAAAAACTTTGATTTTCCAATCCATAAAGACGAATTTTTAACCACAAAAAATAACATTTAAACAAAATTTCCTAATTATCTACCAATTAGATGCATTTTTATGCATCGTTTTTTTATACAGTTTAGAAGACAGAAAAACAAAAAGCGCTAGTCGATCTTTTTTTTGGGATGCCTCCTTATCAATTGCAAATATCTGCTTCAATTTAAACAAATAATAAAAAATCTAATTCGTCTGTCCTCAGTTTTATTTTAATCGGCTTTCATAAATCTGTACATTTAATTTAAATATTGTATTTTATCCCAGCGGACATCAGAAGCAAATAAAAAATTTATAATATTTTAAAATTTCTTAGAATTCATAGTAACTGAATAAAGTGTACCAAAAATATTTATTTTTTTTACGGTTATTATAGTATTTTGACAAGAATTTAACAATTGCAGATAATTATTACTTTTGAAATTATAAAATATTTTTCACTGCTATAAATTTTATTCTTTCTGTAAAAAAAGTTAAATTTGATTTTGAAATAAATACAAATACGTTGTTTAGTACATGTAGCTCCATCTATTTTTTTTTGTCGTTTATATTCATTTAGATTTTCTCGCTTAAATGTCACATTTCATATTCCACATTACATTTTTGATTTTTTTACATGTCATTGTTGGATTCGTAAAATTCGAACCATACGTCGAGTCATCCTTCCGTCTTGAACAGATTAGAATTTTAATTAAAAAATAGTTGATATTAATAAAAAAGACCAATTTTCAAAAAAAAAATTTCAGCATAAAACGATACTTTTCAACAAAAATATTTTATTTTCAGTAATTTAGATTAATTTTCAAGCAAAAAGTTGCATTTTCAACCTAAAGCATGAATTTATGACAAAAAAGATCAATTTTTATTAAATAATATGAATTTTTAACAAAATACATCAACTTTCAATAAAAAAAGAAAAAAGTGTCAAGCAAAAATGGAACAGTGACATTTTCAATTAAAAAATTAGTTTTAAAAAATTAACAAAAATCTTACAATTCTATAACACTTTCCTCACGAGGAAAAAGATGAATTTTTAACCACAATTATAAAATAACAATAGATTAACGATTTTTTAACAAAATAATCAAATTAACCAAAAAAGCTTTTTTTACACTAAACTAATATATCACTGACAAAAGCAGTGAATTTTTAAAAAAATAGTTTAAATTTCAATCACGTAGTTAAACTTTTTTAACAAAAAGTTAAATTTTAAATTAAAAAGGATACATTTTTAATGAAGCATTTTAATTGACAATTAGAAAACCAAAATTTTATTTAAATATACGTTTTTTAAACAAAGAATAACAAATTAAATTGAAAAAATATAAACTGTTAACCAGAAATGGAATATTTCTATCTTCAATTTAAAAATCAGTTTTTTTTTCAAACAAAGTTTTTAAACAAAATTGTTACCTTTGAAATGAACGAGATGAATTTGCATCTCAAATTATGAATTTTAAACCAACAAAAAAAAACGCCTTTTCAACATAATACTTAAATAATTTCACTATTTTGTTTAAAAATCGTGAAAAATTATTTATAACTACAGAGATTAATTCTTAATTAAATTTATGCGTACCCAACCTATCAATAAATTTTTAACAAGGTCATTCAACTTTCAACGAAGTGGTTGAAGTTTCAACGAAAAAAGAATAATAAAAAATGGTATTTTTATATTTTCAAAATAAAAAAAAATATTTCGACCAAAAAAATAAATTTTGAAAGAAGAAGAGTAATTTGCTACTAAATTAGAGAAATGTTGAAAAAAATAAATCAAATTAACCAAATATTTAATTTTTTAACCAAAAAACCTACATTTTTAAGAGAGAATCTTAATTTTCTACAAAACAAAAAAGAAAATTTGTAATAATATACATTAATTTTGAATAAGGTGTGTCAAATTATTAGTTAAAAAAATAAATTCTTAAAAAATTAGAAATTTTATAAAAATAAATTAATTTTGAACGAAGAAAGATAAATTTGCAGCAAAAATAAATTTGCTAAATTTTCAGTTAGAAAAATTAATTAAAAAGAAAACTTTTAACGAAATATATACATTTTTAAACTAGAAGATTAATTTCCACTAATCATGGCGAATTTTTAAATAAATAAATAAATTTTCAAGAAAGTAGTTGAATTTTCAAGAAAGTAGTTGAATTTTTTACTGCATAAGATAAATTTTTAAGTACAGTCCTTAGTTTATGAAAAAATAAATAATTTTATCGAAATACATGAATTTTGAAAGAAAAAAGACGAATTTGCAGCAAAATTTTATAAAATTAATTTTTTACGCAAAAAAGCGAATTTCTAACAAAATAGTTAAATTTTCAAACAAGAAGATTAATTTTCTGCTAAATATGACATAAATTTGCATAAAATTACCTTCATTTTCAACTTAAAAAAGCAAATTTTCGACTAAAAAAAAATGTTTTAAATTAGATTCTTAATGTTTTTTAAACAAAAATTTTATGAAAATACATGCATTTTTATGGAAAAAAGATTGGCAAACTAGAAATCAACTTGCAACCAAATAACATAGTTGAATTTTTAACACAAAAAGTTAAATTTTTAAGTAAAAAGCTTCATTTTCTTTTTAAACAAACATTCCTAAAATACATGAATTTTAAACAAAGAAAAACAAATTGTAAGCAAAAATGAATTATTTAATTTTTCAGTAAGAAAAATTAATTAAAAAGCTAACTTTTAACAAAATATTTAAATTCGAAACTAGTAGATTAATTTTCACTAAATATGGTGAATTTTTCAAGAAATAAATAAATTTTCAACAAAGTAGTTGAATTTTCAACTGCATAAGATAAATTTTTAAGTACAGTTCTTAGTTTTCTAAGCAAAAGAAACATTTTATCGAAATATATGAATTTTGAAAGAAGAAAGATGAATTTGCAGCAATATTGAAATAGTTAAATTTTCATTTTCAAAAGTTCATTTTTTACGCAAAAAAGCAAATTCTTAACAAAACAGTTTATTTTTCAAACAAGAAGATTAAATTTCTGCTAAATATGACAGAAATTTGCATCAAAATTCCTAAATTTTGAACTTAAAAAATGTAAATTTTCAACTAAATAAAAAAACTGTATTAAATGAGAATCTTAATGTTCTTCAGACAAAAAATTAATAAAAATACATAAATTTTCGTATAAGAAATATTGCTAAACAAGATATCAAATTGCAACCAAATCACATAGTTAAATTTCTAACTAAGAAAGTTAAATTTTTAAGTAAGATGGTTAATTTTCTCAACAAACAAATTTTTTGAAATACATGGATTTTAAACGAAGAAAAAGAAATTGTAAGCAAAAATGAATTATTTTAATTTTCGGTAAGAAAAATTAATTAAAAAGCAAACTTTGAACAAAATATTTACATTTTTTAACTAGAAGATTAATTTCCACTAAACATGGCGAATTTTTAAAAAAGGAAATGAATTTTTAAGAAAGTAGTTGAATTTTTAACTGCATAAGATAAATTTTTAAGTACAGTTCTTAATTTTCTAAAAAAAGGAAACATTTTATCAACATACATGAATTTTGAAAGAAGAAAAAAACGGTATTGCAGAAAAATTCAAAAAAATTAATTTTTTACGCAAAAAAAACGAATTCTTAACAAAGTAGTTAAATTTTCAAACAAAAAGATTAATTTTCTGCTAAATGGAAGAGCAATTTACATCAAAATACCTAAATTTTTAACTTAAAAAATGTAAATTTTTAACTAAAAAAAAATGTTTCAAATGAGAATCTTAATGTTCTTCAGACAAAAAATTAATAAAAATACATTAATTTTTGTAGAATTTTGTTCTAAACAAAAATATTCTCGAAATACATGGACTTTGAACGAAGAAAAACAAATTGTAAGCAGAAATGAATTATTCAAATTTTTAGTAAGAAAAATTAATTAAAAGGCCAAATTTTAACAAAATATTCACAGTTTTAAAGTAGAAGACTAATATCTACAAAATATGGCGAATTTTTAAAGAGATTAAAGAATTTTCAAGATAGTAGTTGAATTTTTAATAAAGTAGTTGGATTTTTAACTGCATAAAATAAATTCTTGAAGACAGTTTTTAGATTATAAAAAAAGAACCATTTTATCGAAATAGATGAAATTTAAAAGAAGAAAGACACATTTGCAGCAAAATGGAAATAGCTAAATTTTCATTTAGAAAAATTAATTTGCCACTGAAAAAATGCGAATTCTTAACAAAATAGTTAAATTTTTAAACAAAAAGATTAATTTTCTGCTAAAGGAAATTTTCAACTAAAAAAAAATGTTTCAAATGAGAATCTTAATGTTCTTCAAACAAAAACTTTAAGAAAATACATGCATTTTTGTAGAAGAAAGATTGCCAAACAAGATGTCAAATTGCAACCAAATAAAATAGTTAAATTTTTAACTAAAAAAGTTTCATTATTAGGTAAGAAGCTCAATTTTCTTTGAAAAAAAATTCTGGAAATGCATGGATTTTAAACAAAGAAATACAAATTGTAAGCAAAAATGAATTATTCAAATTTTCAGTAAGAAAATTTAATTAAAAAGAAACGTTTTAACGAAATATTTACATTTTTAAACTAGAAGATTAATTTCCACTAACCATGGCGAATTTTTAAATAAATAAGTGAATTTTCAAGAAAACATTTGAATTTTCAAGAAAGTAGTTGAATTTCCAAGAATGTAGTTGAATTTTTTACTGCATAAGATAAATTTTTGAGTACAGTCCTTAGTTTATGAAAAAATGAAAAATTTTATCGAAATACATGAATTTTGAAAGAAAAAAGACGAATTTGCAGCAAAATTTTTAAAAATTAATTTTTTACGCAAAAAAAGCGAATTCCTAACAAAATAGTTAAATTTTTAAACAAGAAGATTAATTTTCTGCTAAATATGACATAAATTTGCATAAAAGTACCTTAATTTTCAACTTAAAAAAAGTAAACTTTCAACTAAAAAAAAATGTTTCAAATTATATTTTTAATGTTTTTCAAACAAAAATTTTATGAAAATACATGCATTTTTATAGAAAAAAGATTGCCAAACTAGAAATAAAGTTTCAATCAAATAACATAGTTAAATTTTTAACTCAAAAAGTTAAATTTTTAAGTAAAAAGCTTAATTTTCTTTTTAAACAAACATTCCTAAAATACATGGATTTTAAAAGAATAAAAACAAATTGTAAGCAAAAGTGAATTATTTAAATTTTCAGTAAGAAAAGTTAATTAAAAAGCAAACTTTAAACAAAATATTTACATTTTTAAACCAGAAGATTAATTTCCACTAAAAATGGCGAATTTTTAAAAAAATAAGTGAATTTTCAACAAAGTAGTTAAATTTTTAACTGCATATAATCAATTTCTAAGTACTGTTCTTAGTTTTCTAAAAAAAAAACATTTTATCAAAATATATGAATTTTGAAAGAAGAAAGACGAATTTGCAGGAAAATTTAAATAGTTAAATTTTTATTTAGAAAAATTAATTTTCCACTCAAAAAGAGC
>JAAAKG020022083.1:0-14634 GCA_010014905.2 Druon quercuslanigerum | reverse complement strand
TGAAGTAATTATTAACGAATTTTTAGATCTTTTTAGGGTCATAATTTTTGTTAATTCATCTTTTTTCGTATTCTGCAAAGTTTCTTTAATTGGCCTTAGAGCTGCTTACTAATCATTAAAAAAATGCATTCTTTAAAGAAACATTAAGTTCAAAAACTCTTGGTTAAAAAATGGTTGAGAATCACCGAACGACTTAGTACGACGCAGCCTCAAACTACTTGGCTATAATTTTGTAACCAAGATCAAAGTTGTTCGATAGCTAAGTTTATACAGGGTTAGCTAATTTTGCCTTTTTTTAATTTTTTAGTGCATTTTATTTAGTTTTATAAATTATAAATTAAAACCATCTTTTAATAATTCTTCACTTAATTCATTAGCTTCTGATTGAAGCTTTTTGGGCCAAATAATTTTGTCATAAAAATACTCTATTGAGCGTTGCAAAACGTGAAAAGTAAGAAATAAATAAATTAAAACAATACTTTTAAAAAATATTTTTAAAAATCACGATGACTCTTGAAAAAAGGAATGGCTTAAATCGACCTTTGCTCAAAAAGTGGTCTTTTTGGGTTAATCATGTAGATATTTTTGTAGAACTTAAAACTTTTCTTCAAAGTTTATATATTTTTCTGAAAAGTCAACTGGAATCATTTTTGAATGAAAACTATTTTTTCGGAAAATTCGTCTTTTTGATTCAAAAATTCACCTGTTTTATTATAATTTTCATTTTATTCGGACAAAAATGCATCTCTTTGGTTGAGAAGTTAACAATATTGTTAAAAAATCATACTTTGTTGGCTGAAAATCGACTATTTAGCAAAAAATTGATTTATTGTTTATAATTATTATTTTGGGGTAAAAAATGAACTGGAATCTTCTTTGCAATGAAATTTAACTTTCAAACAATTTTTTTAATTCATCTGTTTTATGAGAAACTTTATCTTTTTTTAATAAAAATTCAACCTTTTTTTGAAAATTTGTCTGTTTTATTGTAAAATTCGCCAGCTTCAGCAGAAATGTCATATTTCTGGTGAAAAAATACAATTATTTGGTAGAAAATTAAAAATTATTGTTGAAAAGTCATTCTTTTTGTTTAAATTAAGTCGTTTAAAAAAATTTACACTTTTTGCTTAAATTTAATATTTTGGCGATGAAAAAAGAACTGAAATCATTTCTGGGTGAAAATTCACCATTGTTTTGGAAAATTTTTTTTAAATTAAAAATTCAGCTTTTTTATGAGAAATTTTTATGTATTGAATAAAATTACAAATTTTTTGTTAACAATTTGACTGTTTTGTTAAAAAAACATACTTTTTAGGCGAGAATTCCATTGTTTTGTTGAAAATTAAACTATTTCATTGTAAATTTACTTTTTGTGTAAAATTAATATTTTGGCCGTTTTTTATATAAAAATTTTTTTAGTACAAATTTAAACTTCTTTTGATAAAATAATTATAGAACTATTTGATAGAGAATTCAACTATTATGATATATTTTCATCATTTTTGGTTGAAGAAAAATTCGTCTTTTAGGATTGAAAATTCATTAATTTTTTTGTGTAGAAATCGATTTTTTTTAAAGAAATTCCTATTTTTATGTTCAAAAGTTATTTTGAATCTTTTTTGGATAAAAATTTTATTATATTTTTCAATTTATTTTTTCCTGAAAAATTCATATTTTAATGTTGAAAGGTCAATTGGAATCTTTTTTGGATAAAAATTTAAATATATTTTCGAAATTTTTTAAAATAAAAATTCATTTAGTTTAAGAAAAATTCTATTTTTTTTGGATATACGTGTAACTATTTAGCATAGAATTTAATATTTTTGTTAACAATTCTTTTTTTTTTAATTAGTCTTTTGGATTAAAAATGCAACTTTTTTCTTTGAAACTAATTTCTTGCATAAAAATTCATATTTTTATCCTAAAAAGTCAATTGGAATCTTTTCTGGATAAAAATTCAACTATATTTAAAAAAAAAATTTTCATATAAATTCATCTGGCTCATTCATATTTTTGTTTTAAGAAACAACTGAATATTTTCTAGACGAAAGTTCAAGTTTTAAAAAAATGTGCTGTTTTTTATTAAAATTTTTTTTTTATTTAGTACACATTAAAACTTTCTTTGATAAAATTAAAAATACAACTTTTTGATAGATTCATTTTTGGTTGAAAATTCTTTTTTTCTGTAGAAACTTATTTTTTCTTTCAAAATTCATATTTTGATGTTGAAAGGTCAACTGGAATCTTTTTTGGAAAAAAATTTAATTATATTTTGGCTATTTCTTTTTCATAAAAATTCATCTAGTTTAAGAGAAATTCTATCACTTTTGGATATGCATGCAACTATTTAGTAGAAAATTTAATAGTTTTATTAACAAATCCTTTTTTTGTTGTTTAAAATTCTTTTTTTTGGATTAAAAATTAAATTTTTTTCGTGAAAACTTACTTAATCCCTAAAAATTCATATCTTGATCTTCAAAAATCAATTGGAATCTTTTAAGGACAAAAATTCAACTATATTAAAAAAAAATTTTCTTTAAAATTCATCAGGTTCATTCATATTTTTGAGTTAAAAACGAGTGAATCTTTTCTAGTCCAAAGTTCAAATTTAAAAAAAAAAGAAACCACGTTTTTATTAAAAATTTGTTTGTTTTAGTACAAATTTAATCTTTCTTCGATAAAATTAATAATAAAACTATTTGATAGAAAATTAAACTATTTTGTTGTATTTTCATCATTTTTGCTTGAAAAAAACGTCGTCATTTAGGATTGAAAATTCCTTTTTTTTGGTAGAAATGTATTTTTTCTTTAAAAAAATTCATTATTTGATGTTGAAAAGTCAATTTAAATCTTTTTTGGATAAAAGTTCGATTATATTTTTGAAATTTTTTAAAAATAAAAATTCATCTGGTTTAAGAGAAATTACATCTTTTTGGATATACACTTTTTTCATGGAAACAAATTTTTTGCATAACAATTCATATTTTGATCTTAAAAAGGCAATTGGAATCATGTTTGGATAAAAATTCAGCTATATTTTTGAAATTTTTTTTTGTAAAAATTCATCTGATTCGGTCATATTTTTGTGTTAAAAACCGACTGAATCTTTTGTAGTCCAAAGTTCAAATTTTCAAAAAAATGTGCCAGTTTTTTATGAAAAATATATTTGTTTTTGTAAAAATTTAATCTTTCTTTATTTGATAAAATTAAAAATACAACCATTTGATAGAGAATTTAACTATTTTTTTGTATTTTCATCGTTTTTGTTTGAAAAAAACTTCGTCTTTTAGGATTGAAAATTCATTTTTGTTAGAAATTTATGTTTTCTTAAAAAATTCATATTTTGATGTTGAAAAGTGAATTGGAATCTTTTTTTAAATAAAAATTAAATTATATTTTGGAAATTTTTTTCATAAAAATTCACCTGGTTTAAGAGAAATTCCATCCTTTTTGGATACACATGCAACTATTTAGTAGAGAATTAATTAGTTTTGTTAACAAATACTTTTTTTTAAATTCGCCTTTTTGGACTAAATATTCAATTTTTTCGTGGAAAGTTATTTAATGCTTAGAAATTCATATTTTGCTCTTAAAAATACAATTGGAATCATTTGTGGATGAAAAATCAACAATATTTTTGAAATTTTTAAAAATAAAAACTCATCTGGTTTAAGAGAAATTCCATCTTTTCCATTTTTTTTAATTCGTCTTTTGGATTAAAAATTCAAATTTTTTTCTTGGAAACTAATTTCTTGTATAAAAATTCATAATCTGATCTTAAAAAGTCAATTGAAATATTTTTTAAGAGAAAATTCAAATAACATTTGTTAAATAAAAATGCAACTCTTTAGTTAAAAATTCATTTCTTGGATTGAAAGTTTGACTATTTTGTTGAAAATTATTATTTTATAATTGACAATTACACTACTTCGATAAAAGTTAAACTAAATTTTTAAAAATTTCAATGTTTATGTCTTTGCTTGAATATTTAACTGTGTATTCGAAAAGCTTATTTAAAAAAAAAAATTATTTTCTTTACCAAAAATCTAACTTTTCCGTTTTTTCATGATTGATCTTTAGTTAAAAATGCTCCTTTTTTAGTGAAAAATTTTTTTTTTGAGTGAAAATGTCATGTTTTTTGGGTAAAATTGCATAAGTTTCCTGTAAAATTAATATTTTTGTTCAAAAATCATATTTTAGTTTGAAAAACCTTGATTTATTTCTTAATTAAAAAATGCTGATTTTTCAAAATTCGTCTATAGTTTTAAATTTTATTCTTTATTATAAGTTTTATCTTTTTTGGATTAAAAATTTTAAGTACAACAATTTTTTGTTGGAAATTTATCTTTTGAGGTTGCAAATTCAACAATTATCTTCAAAAGTACATTATTTTGAAGAAAATGTAAGTACTTTGTTTAAAAGTCATCTTTTGTTGTAGAGAAGAAATTTTTTTTAAATAAATGAATATATTTTAAAATTAAATCTGAATTACTATTTTATTCAGTTAATAAAAGATTCCATGTTAAAAATATTACTAAGTAAAAATATTATTACTATATTATTACTAATTACTATTCTTATTAATTAAAATTAAAATTAAATTAAATACTAATTACTACTATTATTATTACTAAAAATATTATTCCTAAATTACTGAATAAAAATATTATTAAATAAGAGAATCCTGAAAATGAACTAGCATAACTAGCAAAACATTTCTGGAAATTAAAAATTACGTACAGTAAGAGTGGAGGGTACAAATATTTAGTGACGGTTTCTTACAGGAGGGGGGGGGGGCCTAATTCATCAGCTTCTGCGTGATTAATTTTAAGCTTATTAACTTTTTTTACAAAGAAGACTCTAGTTACCGTTGAAAAAATAAAAAAATGTTTTTAATTATATCAGAAAAAAAAAGAAATCTTTTCTGACCCAGACGAAGAGGATTTTGTCCGTGTCTCAATTGCTGGAGTGACGACTGCAGTGGCGAAGGTTAGTCATGGAATGAAGTAGACGCGTGCGGCCAACTCGACAATGGGCCTCATTGAAACATTGAAAGATTGAAACATTGAAAGATTGAAAGACCGACGAGTTCCTCTGTCAACGTGGGAACATACGGGCGCGAGTGTGGCAATCGGAGGCCACCTGGTGGCCTCACCTCCTTGCGTCGCGCATAATGCCGCCTCCCCACCCTTTTTTTTGTGCTTCTTCTTTTTCTTCTTCTTCTTCTTCTGCCGCCACTGGCAGGCGTCGTCCGTGGTCCTCACTCCTACTCCCTCGCACACTTCTTCGGCGACGACAACCCAGGTGTATCCATCCCCACTCCATGGATGACCTCTCGTGTCGTGCGACATAGCTCGCAGGGATAAATGTATACGTACGGACCTACGAAGCTTTTAGTAACTTGTAGTAACTCAAAGCGCGGTGAAGTGTGAGCGCGATTGATCGACCCGAGTCGATTCGTGTTCCATTAGGACAGACACGTTAGGGGAGGTGCTACTCTTTGTCTGACCGTTTTTAGTGTCCGGCTAGGACTAGCTTTATCTACTGTTTTCGTGGCGTTCGTTAGGGGTGGTGCTCATGGAGGTTCTCCACCGGCCGGTCTTCGTGGTCGTTCTGGCCCAGCGAAGCCAAATTGTAAGTTTACCAAGTGCTCAAAGTGATGAGGGATTATTATCAATATATTTATAGGGTGGTGTGATGTATTAGAAATAGTTCATGTGCACTGCCGACGAGAAAATACATTTTTTCAAGTGTCTTTTGTGTTGGCAAGTTTACGGATATTGTGTGGTGCCCGGAAATTTCTTCGAGTCCAGAAAAAAATTAAACCGTTTTCTTTTTTTGTTGAAAAAAAATTATTTTCAGAGGTTTCATAAGCCCCATGGAGATTAACACGTATTTCCCATAAAAAAGACGATTTAGTAAATTTTATTTCAAATTATCCATATTAGGTAAATCATATAATAGGAATAAAATATCACTTTTCAAATATAAACACCATAAGTCTGTTTTATAGTGTCAAAAAAAAACCCCATAAGTGAAAAAATGGGTTTTCTGAGATTTTGACGCTAATTATGAATTGTTTGCGGTTTTTTAATGCAAGTGGTTTATGGCAAATAAAAGACCATTTCATACTGATAATTAGATCTTCATATAAATTGTTTAAACAATGTATTATTGTTTTTAGCGATTTTCTCATATAATATAGAGATAGAAAGATGCGGTTTCTTCAAAAAAATTTCCTCTTGTTGTCCAATTTTCAATTAGAGGTAATTTTAATTTTTATATATCTACCCCATTAGTAGGTTTTATAGGCTCTAAAAGAAACCCCATAAATGAAAAAATGAGTTTTGCGAGTTTTGGGCGCTAACTATGATTTTTTACGGTCTTTTACAATAATTGTTTAAACAATTAATTTTTTTTAGCAATTTTCACTGAGGATAGAGTTAGAAAGTCCAGATTTTGAACAAAAATTCCACTTTTTATCCTATTTTCAATTAGGGTAAGATAAAACTTATTTAACTTTAACAAAAATAATGGTTTAAAATAATTATTATATTTAATAACGTTCTCTTTGAATAATGCTAGAAAAATGCAGTTTTGAAAAAAGTTTTAATTTACGTCTCATTTTCAATTAGAGTGACGTAAATAATAACTAAAGTTAACAGAATTTTGTAAACAATTTTTTATTGTTTATAACAATTTTCTATCAGAATTGAGTTAGAAAGTCGCAGTTTTGTCAATAAGTTTTCACTTTTTATCCAATTTTTTATTACACCTGGATAATTTTTAACGAATTTCGTCGGACATTATTGTTTCAATAATTATTTTCATTGTAAATAATTTTATCTTAGAAAAATGATAGAAGATTGCAGTTTTTTTTCACAAATTTATAACTTTTTGTCCAATCTTCAATTAGAGTGAGGTAAATAATCAAATAAATAAATAAATTATTTGTTTAAACAATTTTGGACTATTTGTCCAGTTTTGACTTGAAGCGGGTTAATAATTAATTTAATTTGCCATCATAAATTGCTTAAATAAATTATTATTGTATTAATTAAAATTCTCCTAGAAAAATGGTATAAAATTTTAGTTTTATTATTTTATTATTATTATTTTATTATTTTTTATAGCAATGTTATCTTAGAATAAAATCATAAAGTCGCAGTTTTTTAAATAATTTTCCTGTTTTTGTCCAATTTTTTATTTTAATGCGGCAATTTTTAATCAATTTCAACAAAAATTATTGTTTAAACAGTTTATTATTATTGCTAATAATATTCTCTTTGTAATTGTAGAAAATTTCAATTTTTTAAAATCTTCAATTAGAGTGAGGTAACTAATCAATTTTAGTTAACAAAATCAATTTCTTAAACAATTTATTATTATTGTTCATACTTTAAAATTTTTAAAATAGTAGAAAGTTGTAATTTTTTTCTTAAATTTTTAAATATTTGTCTACTTTTCACTAGGAGTAAGTCAATAATTAATTTAATTTGGCGTCATAAATTACCTTAACAAATTATTATTGTTTATCTTTTTTATTAATGCTTGATAGCTGTTTTTAAAATCCAAATTAAATTTTTTTTTTAACTTTTCACTTAAAAATGTTAATAACGAATGCAAGTTGAAAAAATAAATGTTCAAACAAATTTTCATAGTTTATAACTACCTTCTCTAGGAGTATGCCTAAAAAGTTGTGAGTTTTTCAAAAATTTTGAACTTTTCTTTTACATTTTAGTTATGAACAAGTCAAAAATATTAATATTAATTTCAGCAATAAGGCTCTTAGTAACTATTCTAAGAAAAATTTACATTTAATATGATCCTTATAAAAAATTTGAAGATTATTGTTTAAAATATGATTTTCTTTTATTTTTATTTATTATTTTTTTATAACTAAAAAGGCAAAGAAGAGTAAAGTATTTCATAAAAAACCAGAAAATACTACCATCAAGAAAAGAGAATATTAATAACAATAATAATAATAAATAGTATAAACAATGATATTTGTTAACTTAAATTAATTAATACTAAACTCTAATTAAAAAGTGTACAAAAGTTAAAAATTTGAGAAGAAAACCGCAATATTCTACCATCAAGCAAAGAACACATAATTAACAATAACAATAAATTGCATAAACAATCATTTTGTTAACTTTAATGATAATAATTATTTAAAACAATTATTTTAGCTAAATGAAATAAAATATTAAATTACTTCAATAGGAAAGTGGAGAAATAGTTAAAAATTCCAGAAAAAAACGCAATAATAAATTGCTTAAACAATTATATTTATTACATTTATTAACTTTTACCTTACTTTAATTGAAAGCTGGGCAAAAACTGGACATTTTTAGAAAAAATGCAATTTTTTTGCCTTGTCTAAGACAAAATAGTTAAAAACAATAATAAATTGCTTAAAAAATCTATTTAAACATTTAATTATTATGATAATTAGCATAACAATTTTATGATTCAAAGAAACGTAGATATTTTTTCTATAAACGGATAGTTATAATAAAATAAAAAAAATATTAAGTTTCAAATATTTATTATTACGTTTAGATAGTTTGTGAACTTTTTAAAATATTTAACTCTAAATTTTTTCTAAACAAAAAGTTTTCGATTACATTCTCTCAAAGATTTTCCATTTGGCTAAAAACTACTTACTATTTAATTAAAAATTATTTATTTGAGGAAAGATTCAGCTCAAACATTTTTATTTTAAAAATGGTTCAGAACTTACGAAAAATTTCATTAAAAAATATTGTTTGTGAAAATGGTTTATTTATACAAATCCCTTTGGTATCTTTCTATTATAAATTTTGAATTTAGGACAAATATTTTTTATGAAAATTCTCCTACATGAAATTCAAAAAATTAAAAACGTACGAAAGAAATTTCTAAAGTATCATAAAATGACTCTACAACATTAGGATTGAATAAGAATTCCGACATTTACTTTGGACATTTTTTTATTTGACATTTTTTAGTTCAAAAAATTGTTATATATTTTTTTGTTATAGCTTCAATTAAAAAAAGAATTAATAATCTTGTTTAGTTGAGTTTCATTAAAAAAAGTTTTTTTTTCTAGAAATCATACAGTTATTATTTTTGTTAATAAATACTTTCCTAAATAATTTCAATTTTACTAAAACTTTACCAAATAGAATTGTAAAGAAATGTTAAAGGTATTAAATTATTTCTTTATAATTAGCATTAAATAAAAATAGAAGCTATTGCCTTAAACGGTATCTAAAACATAAAATTTTTTTTATTATTTCTTCAATAAAAAATTTTTCTTGTATTTTGAAATTTGGGACTGAAATTCAGAGACATCAGGCAATACAGTCCGAATGCTAATTTTCAAAATCTTTTATCATAAAACCTAATATACTTATAACAACAGTTAAACCACAAACTAATTGAAAATGTAATTTAACATTTTTTTTAAGTGTCTCGAAAACCTTAAAGATCAATGTTTCCTAAAAATTATGAAATCCGTTCAATTTATTATCAGAGAAAGAGTTTTATGAAATTTTCACCTTTTGATTATGAACACTTTTATAATTTTATTACCTATAGCAAATTATTTATACCTATAAAAAAAAATGATTGGCAATATATAGTATCTTTATTAATAATTGGAGGACAATTGACGTAACCTTTCAAAAATACAAAATCAACCTTGATAAAAGCATTATAAAAAGGATTTGGGACACGCGATAGTAATTTCATACGCTGTTCTTTCATGTGATTAGAGTCACTCAAGCATCAATAGAACACGTACCGATACCTTTACTTACTTAATTTTTTTTTACCATTAACAGTAAGCTTCTTTTAATTTTCAAACAGATAATTAACCTATGTATCTACAAAAAATTTTATTCACTCTCATTGTCCAGGTTTTAGTTAATCTAATTTATAGATTACCAAAAGAAATATTGTACCAGAACAACAAACTATAAAACTTTAAATAATTTATAAAAATAAATCTGAATTTTTCGACGCAATTTATTTTTAAACAAAGTCCTGCATTGGAAAATTCTATAATAATTTTTGTTTAACCATGACCAGAAAATTTATATATAGTAAAATGATTTTTAAATTTAGGTCAGATTTACATATGGGCGAGAACCATTGTCACTTTGCACTATTCTGACACTTAAAATTTTATGAATTTAGGAGACTCACTGAATTTTATGGTTTTTAAAGTGCATTTGATGTTTATTTGACGTGGACATTATTCAGTGCAATTTGCATCAAAACAATGTAATATTATTTTCAAGGGTATAACATAATACGATCTATATATACCTATAGAATTGAATAATATGTTGGTGCAATTTTCCAAAGAAGAAGACATCCTTGAATTATTTTAATTTTTACTTCAGTTAAACAAAATATATTTCATTCATAAATATCATAGCTTTATAGATTTATAGATTATATAGATTATACTATCTTTATAGATTATATAGGTATAATAAAGAAAGTAATAATCCAAGCATTTGCCTTGAATTCTAATTGCTCCTATCATTTAAAAACTGATTTATTGCACAATAAAATAAACCTTACATAGTAAAGACGTTGACCCAATTTTTTTCATCGAATTTAATAAAGAAGCAAAAATGGTTTGACAAATCTAGAAAAAGTGTAATGACAACTCATGATCATCGTAGAGACTCTACACTTTTTCTTTGAGTCACAACCCTGAAATTATAGAGCATACTTCTTTATACAATATCAATAGGTAAATAAAAGAAATAAATTTTTTTTGTGATTTCTCACATGGCATGGAATTATAGTGACATGCTAATGTAATTGATAGCGGAATTGTTTTACAGTGCTACTAATGAGGGCGCAAAAGTGAATGCTCATTTCCTACGTGACACATTCTTTTGATTACGTAGCATGTGAACTTGCTCTTGTAATTTTTTTTATTGACTAATAGGCAGACATAAGAGTGATATCGAATATGCAATTTATAATTGAGTCTTTATTGCTCATACCATTTTTTATCCACTTTATGATTCATAAAAGTGATCTTTTTTTTTAATGCATAGACATTTTTAAAGTGGCGTCTTAAATTAGAAATTCTATTTTCAAATTTATTTTGTCATTTTTGGAATGTTTTCTAAATAAAAAAGATTTTTTTAGATAAAATATTGTTTATGAATAAATAAAATAATTAGTAAGTGTAACTCTAAATGGTTGTTCAATATTTTTTAGTCATAGACATATTGCAGTTATATAATATTAGTACTACTTCAAATTGACAAATTTAAAACCTTTTTTCAAAACAATAAGTAATGGAGAATGATATTAATAAAAATATGTAAATAAATTTTTAAATAACTATCAATTTAAATCTAACTTAAAATTTTGAATCGAGTTTAAATTATCTTTTAAGAATTGAGAACAGGAAAGTATTAGTAGTTTGGTTTTAAATTTAGATAAATATAACCTTTTTAAGATTCTTCAAAAAATTAAAAAAAAACATTTTTGAGTATTTCAGATGTATCAGCAAAGATTCAAGGAGATTTTAAAGACATTTTTTATTTTAGAGGATTTTACAAAACATTTACAAAAATTTGAGCATTTCTAAAGGATGTTTAGGAATTTTAGAAATGCTTCCAATTTTTGAATATTTCTTATCTTCCTAATAATTATTAAAAACCTGAAAATATTTTTAACTGACTCAAATTTTTCTAAATACTTTGAAAAAATATTCAAAATTTGAAAACAATACCTTATAATCTTCTAAATTTTCCCAAGCATTTTTACAAATTTTTTTAATTCTTTTAAACTATTCAAAACTATTTAAAAGCCCCTAAAGTTTATTTTTAAAATATTCAAAAATCTTCAATTATAAAAATCTACTAAAGCTTAAAATTATTTTTGAATTTTTTCAATTCTGCTAAATATTTTTTGAATTTACTCGGTTTTTAAAACTTTCAAAAAATTGTTGATGTTACAGAATTAAACAATTTTCTGTAAAATCTTCTACATTATTTTGTGAAATTTTTGAAAATGATTTGATGTTTTTAAAACACCTTTTTAATTTTATTCTTAAGTTCATTTTTCAAAATAAAGTCACTTAAAATTCGACCATGAATATTAATTAAATAATTAATAATTAATATTTTTATCTTGTCAGATTTTGTAAGCCTTCTACTCTTTAAAAATTATTTTCATTTTTCCTATTTTTTTAATTCTGCAAAATTACAAATTTGCCTTTGAAATATTTCAGATTCTTCTTTGACAATTTTTTAAGTGTTTGGAAATAATTTGAAAAATTTTAAATAATCTCTTAAAGTGAATTTTTCAAAATAAGAAATTATTTTAATTTTTTTGACAACCTAAAATTGCTGAAGATCACTTCAACTAATTGAAATTTGAAAAAAAAACTTACGAACAATTATGTTCCTTATTTTTTCGAAAATTATGTAAAATTACAAAATTGAAAAATTCTGCTTCAAAATCTTCTTTACACTTTTAAAAATTTTTAAGGAATAATAAAAAATGTTTTGCAATCTTTTGTTCATTTTTTCTTACAGTTCATTACAGAAAAATCGTCTCAAATTTTCCCATTACATTTTTTTTCATTTTCTTGAAACTTTTCAAAATTGAGTTTACCTAAAAAATGTTCAAATTTCGAAAAATTAAAAAAAAAATTTTAAGTCTGCCATATTCTTTTTCCATATAATTTTTCCATATTTCCATGGTTTTTCCATATAATCTTTTTAAAAAATCGACCTCCTCAAATTTTTCCTAATTTTTAAAAAGCTTCGAACATTTTTAAAATTCGTCAAAATAATTTTTCGCCCATAATATATAATTATTTTTTATTATTTAACAATTATTTACAATTTAGATATTTATTATAATTAATAATTTTTAGAAAATATTTATTATTAGAAAATAAAATTATTTATTCAGAAATCTTTATATTCAAAGTTGTTATGTTAACGCTCCTTTATATTACTGTATTCAACAATTTTGTTGAAAATTATTTTGCTAGTGGTTTGAAATTAATTTTTTTAACAGAAAATTCAACTTTTATATTTTTTTGTTAAAAATCAATTGTTTTTAGTTGAAAATTCAATTATCTATATTAAAATAAAAATATTTTTTGATTGAAATATCAACTACTACATTTTTTTTCTCAAAATTTTTTTTTAATGAACATTTAATCACTTGGTTAAAAGTTAAACTTTTTTCAGAAATTAATTTTTTTGGTTCAGCATTTTAAAAAACGTATTTTCCTTGGCTAAAAATTAATTTGTTTACTCAAAATTAATTTATGACTGTTAAAATTTTAACTATTTTGTCAAAAATTATTATTTTTTTTCTTTTTGACACTTAAATTGTATTAACTGAAAATTTAACGATCCCAGTTGGATTTTCCATCAGTTGAATTAAAATTTAATTATTTCATTTCATTAGTTAACCATTAATTTTTTTAAATTAAAATTTATGATACAATTTTTTGTAGACAATTTATCTTCTTCAGTAGAAAATTAATCATTTTCATTACAAATTTCATTCATTTTTTTCAAAATTCCATTTTTTCATACCAAATTCTTATATTTTATTAGTCAATCGTCTTTTTTGTAAAAAAAAATATTCATATTGTTTAAAAATTAAAATTTTTCGTAAAAAAATTCGTCTTTCAAGTTTAAAAGTCAACTATTCCATTTTTGATTTAAAATTGATCATTTATAATTCAAAATCAAACGGTTTAGTTGAAAATTTGCTTTTCTTGGTTGAAAATATACTTATTTCGTTGAAAATTTAAATATTTTGTTAAAAATTTATTTATTTCGTTGATAAATTTTTTTGCCAACAAATTAATGTTTGTGTCTCTAAATTATTATTTTTCGTTAAAAAACTAAAGTGTATCAATAAAATATTAATCATTTTATTTGAAAATTTATCTTTCAGAAAACTCGTGTATTTTTCTGATAGCTCGGGTTTCTTTATAAAAAAATAATTTTCTCTGAAAAATAATCTTTTTCGTTAAAAGTTTAACTATTCAAAATAAATAAGTATTATTTTAGTGGAAAATTCCTCACTTTATATAAAAATGTAATTATGTTTTAAAAATTTGTCTAAATGTATAAAAAAAGATATAACTAAAAATTTAACTATTTCAATTGAATAGTTTATTTTTATTTATTTTTATTTTTTTTTAATTCGTCTTTTTGCTTGAAAACGTAAACATTAAAATTAACATTTTTTTATTTTAGTTAAAATTAATCTAATTAAAATTTTATATTTTTGGTTTAACTTTAATTTTTTTAACTATACAATTTTTGGCTAAAAATGCATCTTTTTTAGTGGAAAATTCGTGTATTTATTGAAAATTTGTCTTTTTTGGTAGAAGTTAATCTTTGTGGTTTAAAATTAAACTATTCCATTTTTGATTTAAAATTGATCATTTCTAATTCAAAATCAAACTATTTAGTTGAAATTTTGTTTTTTTTTCGGTTGAAAATATAATTATTTCTTTAAAAATTTAATTATTTTATTGAAAATTCATTTATTTCGGTAATAAACCTTCTTTTTTGGCAATAAATTAATGTTCGTGTCTCAAAATCATTATTTTTCTTTAAAATTTCAAGTTTA
>JAAAKG020022072.1:0-20236 GCA_010014905.2 Druon quercuslanigerum | reverse complement strand
TTTCATTCTCTTTCTCTTTTTATCCGCAGGACGCCTCCCACTTATTGCATGCCTACTCTATCTGTAATATCTCTATGATAATAATCGAATCGAAATTCGAAGTCGATAATGGAATAGATAAATAGAGTTAAGAAGTGTTCGTTGGTATGTTTGTGCATGTGTAGGTTTTAACGTCGTTTTTTTACACAGTGAATATTTTTCAAATTTTCGGGAGACGTGAAACCTCTATACATCCAAATATAAAGCTGATTTTGTGGCAAAGGTCAAGTGCAAGGAGCTCAGTGGTACTTTTCTACTCCCGAGTAAGGTTAGTTTAACATTACTGTATTTTAAGGCATGAGGTAATGTGTGAGTTATTATTTTCAATTGGTATGAACATTGACATTAAGTAATATTCCTTTAAAGCATGGTATTTTTTATCATTTTTTCAATCAATTTTTTAATAAAATTCCATTGCTGATGTAAAATGCGATGACAACTTTTTGAGATTTTGAGGTTAGGAAGAAATGTTAGAATACAAGAGGGAACTTCTGGTCACAGAATGAGATTATTCGTGTGATATCAGGTAATATCATCAAAACATTGCAGGATTGAATTATTTTCTTCCACTTTAATTTAAATCATCCATATATCTACAAAAATCAATAAATAATTTTTGTTTTCTGTGAAAAGTTACGAAAATATACTATAAAAACTTTATAAAAGTAAGTATTTAGAATCGCCCTAAATTTCTGATAGGTGTGATTCGGTTACGGAATTTTTTCAAAAAAGTACACACTTTAAACATTTTAACTGAATAACAACTACACAGGAAATTAAAGCTATTTTGACCTTAATATTACCGCTTGACCTTCCGGCGTCAAGAGTGGACGGGCTGAATTCCAAATTTAATGACTGGGACATTTACAAAACACCGAAGTTCCTTTCAACTATTTTTCGGGTCGAGAGAAACGGAGAGAGAGAGCGAAAGTAACGCAAACGGAAAGTCAAGTTTTTGGTATTATATTCTTTTTCTTTTGTTTTAAAAAGAAAGTAAAGCAAGCAAACAAACAAAAAGAGAATACACGTCTGACCTGTAGTTTTTATCGCTTAGTGAAAGCCGCCACGGTTTTCACTCACTATACATGCGCATCGGAACCGCCGCCCCAAAGGTTTACTCGAAAGGATAATTGAAAATTTATTCACAGCCCTCTACCTCCCAGTTCTTAAACAATTTAATTATTCACTCCTAAATCCGGTTACACAAAACTTTTTACTACTAATCAAGCTTTCTTTCCCGTGAAGAAGTCGAGGAAGAATGCTTTACAGATTTGCCTGTGATCAGCATGTGGTCAATTCGGGACCTACTACTATGGCTACCCTTGTTTCGTTTTTTTCGTTATCTCGCAGGAGGATGTTGATTATTAGTTTTGAAAGCGTTAGAGCAGTGGTGGGTGCAAGTCATGGTTTACGCTGGTTGCAATGTCTGCTTTGGTATTATAATTTTTGTTTGTGAAGTAAGTTCCCTGTTGGTTAAAGTATCAATAGTATCCGTAGATGTAGATTGTGATTGATACTGGGCTATCTCATTAGGCGAAGATGGTAATGTCCTCTCATCGTGGATTCAGCATCTCTCTAAATTTAACGAAAGATCTAAACATTTGATTTGAACTTGTGTTGGGTGAATATTCGATGTCTTATTACTCTTCCGGTTCGTCCTACGATTGAAACAAGTACAGCAACTAATCAGGAGTAACAGCAATTTAATACGGCAGAAGTAACCAAGTATCTAGCATTGCCGGCAGATCTAATTCGGCATAAGATCTGTGGATTAGTAGGTATTGCGTTGTTTCATCTTGGCTTTGCCAGCTGAGATCATACAGCTGTTACTCTAACTGTAGAGACAAGTTCAAATGAATCGGAAGTTCATAAATTGCTTATTACCAATTTCTTTATAGGTTGTAACCCTGGAAGAGTTGCTGGTATTGTTTTTACGTGCCACCGAGGTGCAATTTGAATAAAACCCAGTGCATGAAGTTAGAGATGGTGGGTTGATTTGTCCATGCAGTACAAATCAGCCGCCAACTCGTTTGTTAATGAGTAGATCCATCCACTCAATGAAGATAAGGATTTCTAATAGGTTTGAATTCCACAGGAGATCTTAATGTCGCAGGATTTGAATGATTCCATCGTAGGTTCTAGTAGAAGTTGGGGTTCACAAATGTTGTGGGTTGACGTTTCGTAGGACCTACATGTCATCAACATGTAGGTCCGTTGCATATTCGCTGTTGCAAAGTATGAAAATTCAGATTTTATGTATGCTCGCCCAGATCCGTTTCCTGGAAATGATTGCTGCACAGAAAGAGGATTCATTTTCCACATAGTATATTTCTCGGGATCTAGTAATGGAACATCTAGCAGGACCTAATTTGCTCCATTCTTAGAAATTATAGTTACTACAGCTACTTCAGCTAATTTTTCCATATTATTTTTTTCCATATTTTTCCATATTTTTTTTCGATATATATTTTTCCATATCACATGCGGTCCAGGTACTGGAAACATGAACTTAGGTGCCTGATTCTGAATATCTCGAAATAAGGGCTAAATTTGTTCCGTCGTTAAAAGCGAAGAATGAAGTTCTTCCTTCCTTGCAGCGTGGATAAGGTTTATAATTCGATTTGCAGAACAGATATACTCATCTATCTTAGCTTTCAAGGCCTGCAACTTTCTTGCTAATGCATATTTGATACTGATATCTTACTATTAGATAAGATAGGTAAGCTTGAACACGGTTGAGCTCTTCAATTTTTAGATTCATTTCCTGTTCATCGTTGTACGTTAACAATCCCGCTACGGGCCCAATAATTCCTCCCAGGAACCCGAGCATAGGAGTTCTTCTTCATTTTATCATGTCTGAAGATAATTGGTCAGGTAGATTTTTGGTTGTCTTATATGACAATTGTTCGGTTTCTTGGTTGACTTCCTTTCTCAGTCGTTCTTCAGTATCCAGTTTTGATTGTAGATCGTAATCCTCAATAATTTTAGTGCAGAGGAATTCATGCTAAGACCTGCAGTTTTCTTTAAGTTACGCCACTTGGTTCGCTATTTTTCCAGTGACTCGTGGAGTTTACTAACGTGCAAAAAGGTGTTGATCCTCCAATGACCCGACGAACTGACCCTGAGCACGTATGGACTATTCCTGAAACCGAAAGTTCTTATATTGGCCTTCAGTGATATCATGGGTGACCCAAGGGATGCAGCAGAGAGACAACTGAGTCAAGAGATGCGGTAGGAAAAACATTTGGTGTTTAATTTCGGATCTGAATAATAAACAGTTTATTTTTCAATTAAATACGCAGTCGGTGGCAAGAATAAAAATTCCCTCATTACCCTACTGGGTAATAAGGATTAAAGTTACGCGATTTCCCGGCCATCATGTAGGGCGACACCCATGGACATGATCCTCGTGTTTTAAATTATAATATAGTCAGCAGTATGTGAGCATGAGTTTATCGGCATTTTCGATGAATTTCGTATCATCGTCGACTTCAAGGATCACATTATGATTTTCCGTGAAGCCCACTATGGTATAAGTTCCAACTGCCCGTTTTTCAAATTCATATTTACGAACATCATTGCAAACAATTACTGTATCTCTAATAGCGGCATTCAGAGGCCGCGGATTTTTATCGCATCGTAATTTTGAGAGTTCTTTAGCCTGTATAATATTTTTAGCGACAATCTTTTAATCTCATTTAGCCGAATAATCAGATCCCGAAGGTAAGAACCGTATGTCTCTAATTTATCCGGAGATGGAAATGAACTGTATATCTGTGCTACTCGTCCATAAACCAATTTAAATGGTGCGAAGTTTGTGAATTCATGAATCGATGTATTTTATGCGAACATCGCGAATGGCAATAAGCGATCCCAATCATCAAAGCCCTATGCATAGTGTTTTATGTAGTCGGTGAGTACAATGTGACTACGCTCAAGGGCACCGTTGGGCTGGGGCCGATATCCGGAAGTGGTTAATTGCTTAACGCCGAATATATTTTCCAGTTTTCGCAGAAGTTTGCTTATAAAGGTTCCTCCTTGATCCGTGAGGATACAACGGAGAACCCCGCATTGGAGGAACAAATGTTGTGCGACGGCATGACCTATTGTTAAAGTTTTCATATTTGGTATGGGCACTGCAATGCTTAATTTTGAAAATTTATCCTGCATGGTAAGTATGTACCGATTACTACTAGGGGTGGTTGACAAATTACCCACTATGCCTAGGGAAACTTTGTTAAGCACTCCAAATAGGGTGTCCGTCATTACCATATGTTCGCCTGTGCCATATGCTCTTAGCAGCTTTTACAGTTTCTAATATATTCTTGTACGTCCTTTCTTAAATTTGGCCAAATGTATCTTTCACGTATTCGGTCTCTGGAATATGTCCGACAATAATTCGACCATTCCATTTTGTCACAATGCTCGTGTGACTTCCTGCCAATCAATATCATGAAAGTTGTTACGTTTAATAACTATTGAATAGAGATTATATTTCCCTGAAGGATTAACTAAAATTTGGCCCTATTAGGACGTTTTCCTCGTAAGTCCTAAATTAAATGTGCACGATTATCGAGAAGGTAAGTTATTGATTCGGTCCATTCTTGAATGACGGGGGGACAGTAGTTTTTGATTTTTTTTACTTTTGATAGATTGTCATTTTCTAATACTTGATTCACCTCTTCTTCTGAAGGAGGAGAGACAGAATGAAAATACAGCATCTCCACACCAATTGGTGATCGAACCAATAGTATTTCTTGATTTTTTTTATTCTCGCGGGGAACAGATAAGGGTGGATAAGACTCCTGTGTTAGCTGAAGGGGAAGTGGATTCCTTGGGAAACTATTGTATCCATCGGCCGCCAAGGTAGCCTTTTGACTTTTATCTGGCACTGGGGTTGACCATGTGAAAGTGGTAGATACCGCCGTTAGTGTTTGAAATAAGGATCGTCTCGACGGTTGTTCACTGAGAATTGGTGAATCCATAACCTCTTGTGTTTTCTTAAAACGAACTGGACTCTTTTGCCAGCCCCCTTCTACAGGTAGTTTGGTTTGCTCTGTTTCTGAATCCTTATTACCTTTCTAATCTGAATTTTTTTGGAACGACTCCAGAAATTTTTTTAATCGATCGGGTAAAGGGTCACACATTCACACAAAAGGATTTATTTTCCTTAGGTAGAGTAGGAGATCCTGGTCTTTCTCTCCTTCTGGAACCGCAGTAATACTTAATTGAACGGGTTCATCTAGATATGACT
Source organism: Druon quercuslanigerum (assembly GCA_010014905.2). NCBI lineage: Eukaryota > Metazoa > Arthropoda > Insecta > Hymenoptera > Cynipidae > Druon > Druon quercuslanigerum. The sequence continues at coordinate 14,943 of JAAAKG020022072.1, read as the reverse complement.
GATCTAAACCTTCGTTATCCCAGAAATAAGACTGGTTTTCTGTAAGCGATTTGTCAAACTAAGCTACAGATTTTTGAATAGCTTCTTTCATGTTGTGTCTGTTTGCGATCCCTGCTTATGATGGAACAGTCTGCAGTTTGGAATCAGATCTGCTATAACTTTGAAATTTATTGAAGGTTCCTCAGAGGAATCCTTGTGGAAAGGACCGTCCTCTTGAAAAGCAAAAGTAGTTCATTTACCTTGAATAATTCCTTCTCTTGCGAGTTCGTCATCTGCCTTCAAATTCTCTCCTATTAACTACTGGATTCCAATCGGCGGTCTCCTATCCATTGGTTTCCCAAGTAGGTATCCATTTAGTACAGCTATCAATGAGGAACTTGGAATCCGTGAATATTGATAATTAACTTACGCCATTTTCAGGAGCTGTCTTGGCTGCAGCTGTTGCAGCTTGTATTTCAGCAGAGTTATTAGTTTACCGGCCTTGTCCGGATTTCGAAATATTCCAGGGATGATCATGACCAAGGCACACTCATATCCTTTCTTCAGATTCTCCTTTCTGAGTGTGAATACATGCCCCGTCTATATACCTCGGATGGTCGACTTCCTTAAGCAGGGAACCATGGATTCGGTAACTCATGTGGTGAGCTTTTGACCCTAGTCCCCCTTGAAAGGATCACAAGAGTTAGTTTAAAACCGGAAAGCACGCGGTTTGTCAAGCTAAACTACAAATTTTTGAATTACTACTTTCATGTTGTGTTTGCCATCTCCACTGAGGAATTTAAAACGGTCTGCGCGATGTGTTCTTCGTCATGACTGTCAATGTCTTTACCACTGGTGAAGTTTGGACTGAGATCCACTACGACGTCGGAATTTATTAAAGGTTCCTCAGAGACATCCTTGTGGAAAGTCCCGTCCTCTGGAAAAGCCGAAGTAATTCATTTACCTTTAATAATGTCTATGGACGGGTGCACTCAAATCTTCGCTATCTTCAGATAAAGCATCCTCAGATGAAGAATTTCTCAGAGTTTAAGCAGTTATTTTAGGTCCGTATTTGTTACGTCACCGTTGTTTTTGTCTAGTTGCTATCGGGCTTCGGTCTGAACCAAACTCCTTGCAATCTCTTTCTCTGTCCCATGCCTTTGGCGACCTGAGTCGCAGGTTGTTCTTGCGAGGCCAATGAGGTTGGTAAGGTTTAGGGTTAGTTCTTCTTGCTGAAAGTTTACCTTTGGTTTAGGAAAAGTGGATCTTGTTTCTAAATCTGAACTTGTTGATGGATGTGATAGCTGTGAGGCTTGACATCGAGTTAGTGGTCCATCTCGTTTTGACCCGCTATGTTCAGCCGTTTTTAATTTGGGTGGTAGTGCACAATGTATCGTTAAAACAGAAGGGCTTCTACGCCACGATTTAGCTTACCCTTCTTATATTTAAACTTGAACTGACAGTCATTAAGTCTATACATCCAGCGAATAAATCGGCGTCCAGGATTATCTGCATAGATAATACAGTGAAATAGCTAGTGGTCACAGGTCAGAATAAATTTCCTACAATAAAGATATGGTCGAAAATTATTGACGGTATAGACTACGACGAGATATTCTTTTTCAGTTGGGTCATAACGCTGTTCTATGCTAGTCATTATTTTTGAGAAGTAGGCGATGGGTATATCCATTTTATACGTTTCGTGTGTCAGGAACGCTCCTGTTGCATAGTCAGATGAATATCTTAAAATAGGTTCATGACATAATGCATTACGTAATTTATCAAAACTTTCTTTTTGTTCTGGTCCTCGAACGAATTTTGACTCTTTCTTTAACAGATCTGCTAAAGGTTTTGCTAATTTCGCGTAATTTTCTATAAATCGTCGGTAGTACCCCGATAATCCCAAAAACTGACGACGTTGCGTGCAGTTTTGGGTCGCGAAAACTCCTTGATTGGTGCAATTTTAGTCGGATTTGGTTTCACTTCGTAGCTTAAAGAGCCTTCTGGTCTTCTTATCGTGCTCTTCCAGAGTTTCTGAGTATACAGCGATGTCGTCAAGATACACAAATGCCTCAGTTCCTAGAATTACTCCGAGGACCGTATCTTTTAGTCGTTGAAATGTAACTTGGGCGTTCTTGATACCCATGGGCCTTCGTTTATACTCAAAGTGGTCCCTTGGGGTTAAAAAAGTTGCTTTGGATGTATCATCAGGATAAGTTTCAGCATGATGATAACCGCTTGCAAGATCGAACAGTGAGAAGTATTAGGCTCTACCTAGCCTGTGTGATATTTCTGTAATGTTGGATAATGGATATGAACACTCACTACTTTTGCATTTTATGCCCTATAGTCGATTACCACACGATATTTTCTTTCTTCCGAAGCGTCCAGCTTTTTCAGAATAATAATTATCGGTGAACTATATGGAGAATTTGATGGTGTAATAATTCCTGCTTTAGGTTGTTTGCTAATATTTCTTGTCATTTGCTGTTGTGCTTCAGGCGCTTGACGATTTTGTCCTTATCGCGGACAGTTTCCCGCGCAATTCGCTTCAATACACTAAAAAAGGTTTGTACAAAACTGGGTTCCGTGGATTCCGTAACGAAAACTGCCCAGTTTGCAACATCTTGCAAAAATTCCTTTAATAAGTTTTCTACCGTCGAACCTAGGAACATGAAACGTGCATTGTTGCAATATCATGCCCTCAAGGGCTGTGGCCATTTCTGCGCTCATGTCCATTAAGGGTACTCATTGATTTGGAGGACCCTGAATATTGGGTCTCACTCTGATGATCGATTTTTGCGATGTCGATGTTTCCTGGTCTTTATCTTGTCATGTATCGTATCGCTTATCGTGATCAGACCTATCGAATAAATGTTACGAGAATTGATAAGAGGGTAAAATCACCGCCCCGGAACATGGGTGGCCGTATGGATTTAATTTTTAAAAAATATTTCAAACAAGATATTGGCAATTTTCATTATTCAATAAAAATATACATCATTTTTAAAGTCACATACCTTAATTTATACCTAGAAATCTTGAAAAGAGTTTTATAAATACAACACCATTGTTCAATTCCAATATAGCATTCTCTGTCTTTTTTACAAAATGAAAGGAGAATTAACCCGAAAGCAAAAACAAAACCTCGTCTGATTACGCTTAGTGGTGGTATATTATAGCCTATTTAGGCTATAATATACAAAACAAACCAAAAATTCTAAAAACAGGAAAAGTTGAAAATATTCCACAATTCTGAGTATAATCCGGATAAAAAGACACAGGACGTAACTTAGGTGACTGCTTGAACGATGGTCCGATGTGTACCCTTCTATATAATGACTGAATGTTTGCGAAGGCTTCGATATCATTAAAAATACTCACCATGTTGAAAGAAAGGAGAGGGTAAACAAAAATTAAAAGGGGGGGGGTAGCCGTTAGAGTTCCGTTCCTCGAACTCCAGGCTAAGGATCTTCTTGAAGATTTGATCCTTGATATCCAAGGGCAGTCTACCCTCCAACATAACATCGTCATCGGACTGAATGGTGATTGCCTCGACATCGGATTCGATCTTGATTACCTTGACATTGGATTTAGCAACGATTGATTCTGTTGCTATGGACATCCTAGTAGAAGGAGCCTTTTAGTCAACGGTCCTCAAAGCATCGCTCAGCAAGGTGTTAAACAACGAATGAAATTCTTCCGTGCTTTTCATTTTAGTGGCCAAAAACTTTTCGGCAGCCACTCGCAACTCTTTTTTACGTTTTCGCATGCATCTTCTTCGGTCAAGGTGATTAATACTTTTAGACGGTCTTTTAAGATGTTTAAGAATTTAATTGGAGCTACTAAAACTTCTTCTTTTGGTTAAAATTGGTGATTTGAGTGCGTTGTTCAGGCAATCGCCTTTCCGCATTAGTTACCTGAACCTTAGAAAAATTTCCGGCTGCCTGAGGCGCGCCTAGCCTTTTTGCAACTCAAATTAGAAATTCGACCAATAGAAAAACACTTTTATTGATAATCGATATCTTCGACGGGAATATTCAATTCGAACCTGCTCAGGTAATCGCCTTTCCGCGTTAGTTACTTGGACCTCAGAAAAGTTTTCGGCTGCCAAAGGCACGCCTAGTCTTTTTGCAGTTGAATTAAATTTTCAGTACAAAAATACCAGTAAAAAGAAGATTTTTTCCTTTCTTTTTAATTTTGAAATTTTGAATTTTAACAAGAATTTCGAAAATTTTACCTTCCCCATTTCAAAAATGGAATGTAACATTCCGTTTTCAAATCAAATTAGCAAGTACACAGAAAGTCTTGGGAATTATGTATACAAAACAGTTGAATTTCACTAGAAAATACAGCGTTAGATAATGAAACGGAAATGTTATTCTAAGCGAGCATAGATAGGAACAAAAATTTGAAAATTTGAATTTTGCAACCCTACCGCTGCCACCAACTGTGTGTTATACCTCTGAAAAGTAAGTTATTCAGAAAAGCTGAAAAACCAGAATAGTGTGAAAAGTTGGAATTTTTCTATCGACTCGTCGCAAGTATTCAGTATGATGATCACTACCTGATCACAGGTATGATCACTCCCAAGTGCTTTTTTTTATTTTTGTGTGGGATTCGCTTTTAATCTCTGCTTCCTAGAGAAGTACCTTTACCATCGCCCTAAATTTCTGAAACGTGTAAGAGTCGACAAATAAGGTTATAAACTTTAATTTTATATAGTTCAAAATAAGCAACAACTCAAGCTTATTTGGTTTCGGAATTTTTCAAAACAGTACACAATTAAAAAATTTAAAGATAATACCAGATACGTTGGAAATTAAACCTATTTTGACCTTAATACTACTGCCTGACTTTCGAGCATGAAGAGTCGATGGAGAGAGAGAGAGAGAGAGGAAGGTAAACTAAACGTCAATTTTGTGGTATCACATTCTTTTTCTTTTCTTTTAAAATAAAAGCAAAACAAACAAAGAAAAACAAAGAGAATAAACGTCTGACCTGTGGTGTTCATCCCTCAACCTTCTAATCCTTGCATAGAGCTTATTTTTTGCGTTTTTGCGTTTTTGCGTTTGTACACATAACGTCCCAAAATCCCCCATAGCACAACCGTTATTGGCCGAACCTTCGGACTGACTGGACGATGCGCACGTGTAAGAAAAAGCGGACGGAGCAGGGAAACATCTTCACATTGTTCCATTTTTATTCTCGAGCAAACATCCTTTCCGGTCAAGAAGTCGACGAAGCATGTTATTAGTTTTTTCGACTTCGAAATTTGAGTTCTGCTGACTACTGTGGGAACAATGGCAGGATGTGGCGTGATCCAAAATTTGACAATGCTGGCAAATTTTTGACTAATCAATATTTCAGGAAAGCGTGCACTTAAACACATTTTAAGGATAAATATTTAATTATAAAAATTAATATCCCCTCAGTCGGCAACAATCGATAGTTCTATTTCTTTGAAGATTTTGGACTTTGGAAAAATATCTATCTTAATTTGTTAATTAATAATTTTGAATATTTTGAGCAGTTCCTAAATTAGCTTCATGGTCCTTAACGAATTTCATGTACACTTTTGTTGATAGGGATGTAATTATCTTTTCTCAAAATGCTGCCAAAGTGTATCGATTGCAATTATTAATCATTGGAATTTTAATTTCGTCCACTCGTTCTCAAAATGTACCTATTGATAGTTCAAGGATTTCTAAGCTTCTTTACATCAACAAAGTTTTTTATTTTAATGAAAATTGTACTTTTAATTCGTTTATTTGTGGTCAATTCGGGACCCAGTGGTAGGGCTATTCTTGTTTCGTTTTTTTTTGTTCTCTCGCTCTCCCGCCTTTTCACACTCTGACAGCAAGTGGTGATGCCTATTGTTGCATGTATAGTTGGCATCTAGGAAGGGACGGAGAACAGATTACGGACACAGCATATCACTAAGTAACGTGTAGCTATGAGAAAATAAAATTGCTTTTCGCAAAGCCCACCGTAACATCCATATCATTTTACAAAAATTTCATTCCAATTTGTAAAATTTGTGGTACAAAAACAGAAACTACTTTAATCAGGATTGAAATGAAAAATAGCTATACTGAATGCAAATAATAACTCAAATAATAACTTACTACTAAAAATACCCCAATGCTATAATAACTTCACTAAATAGCAGAAAAGTACTTTTAAACTCTTTGCACTTGACTGTGGGCTTAAATAAATTATGACAGTAAACATCACAATTTTTTATTTTTGTAGTTTTATGAATGCATTGGATCTTCATATATCCCTACCATTTTCCCAAATATTCCATTGGTATTTAAAAAATAACACCTTATTAAAAACCTCCAGCAACACATGGTATGTGTCACATACATACTATAGGGACATATGGGAACTTTTGTTGTCACCTGGTTGGTTAGCACCGGCAGACAAAAGGAACCGAAACGGTCCTCTACAAAGTACCCTTAAAGACCCGACTGGAACCCCCTTCAGTTCCTTTTTTAAAAAATAAAAAAAACAGCAAGATAAACTTTTAAAAAATTAAAATTTCTATTAAAAACTCACGGATTAAACACAATTAGTATGTTGCGCGCGAAGTTTAAAAATAAATGAAAAAATAGCAAATAAATGTAAATAAATATAACTAATAATTAAATTACCGTAAACCAGAAGGCAATATTTTAAATTAGCAAGTAGATTGCAAAAATTTCTTTGGAGTCGTTGAATTTTTCATTTTTACATTTTACGTCTCGTAACCTCCAGTACGCTGCTTTACTGCCCTCACTTGCATCGCAGAGTTGCTGTATGATGTTTCCACTGTGTGGCGCTAGCATGCAAAAGAAATTCTTAAAGTTACCGACGGAACGCTTATTAACTGCTACTAAAAGAAGATGTACTTGAAGCCGCCTTCAGCTTATGCAAACCACAGGTATTTTATTTTTTAAGTTTTTAACGCTGCAAAAACAGTATTGCAAATACTCCGTAGGTTTCTAATAGAAATTGGAACGTAGAGTCCGAATTTAAATCATTTAAAAGTAGATCTTGCTGTTTTTTCAGTTTTTTTGAAGAAATAACCGAAGGGGGACTTAGTGGGGTCTTTTAGGGGACTCTGTAGAGGGTCCTTTCGGCTTCTTCGGTCGGCCAGGGAGAAATAAGTTTTTGACTAAGTAAAAAGGTACATTTAACAAAATAATTAAATTCTCAATCTAAAAGATAAATTTTCGAACAAAAAGTTTTATGTTTCTAACAAAAAAACACGAATTTTTAACGAAATACGTAAATTATCAAACAAATAACTCAATTTTTAACTAAAAAAGATCAAGTTGCAATAAAAAATATCCATTTTTAACCAAAAATATAGTGGTTTAGTTTTTAGTTTAAAAAAGCTAATATTCAACCAAGATATTACATTTCCTACAGATTATTTCAATTTTTAAACGAAACAGCTGGATCTGACACCGAATAGTAGAACTTTTAACCAAAAAGATGAATTTTCAATAACGAAGATTCATTTCCTGCAAAAAAGACAATTTTTTAACAAATAATAGAATTTTTATCTAAATTTTCAATCAAAGAACAATACTATACAAATGATTTAAAATTAGATTTTAACAAAGAAAATAAATTTTCTACCAGAAAGACGAATTTTCAACTGAAAACATTAATTTTTAATTAAAAATATAAATTTTCATCCTAAAACTGAGCAGTTAAAGTTTGAATAATTTTTTAGTTAAAAGAATTAATATTCAACAACAAAAAATTAAATTTTTAACAAATTAGTTAAATTTTTACTAAAATAGACGAATTTGATAATAATTATATGAACTTTCAAATGAACAAGTGATTTTTGAACTAAAAAGATTAATTTTCTACAAAAAAAAACGAATTTTAATCAATATATGTAAATTTTCGAACAAATGGTTGAATTTTCAACTAAAAAAGATTAATTTTTAGTTTTAAATATGATTTAACAAAAATGGTACAATCTAATTTTATCATACATAAATTTATTTTTGACTAGCTAAAAAGCTATTATCAAAAAAAATGAAATTCTCAATGAAAATATAAATTCCTAACCCCGAAAATTAATTTGCTACAAAAAACTACGATTTTTCAAACAACAAACTAAATTTTCAATTAAAAAAAAGATCAATTTTTTTAAAAATATTAATTTTTATAAAAAATAGTGTAATCGAACTTTATTTTTTATAAATTAGTTTTTAACAAGAAAGGAATTTTCAACAAATTAATTGAACCCTCAAAGAAAAAAATGAATTTTTAACTAAGAAGGTTATTTTGTACCAAACATGACGAATTTTCAACAAAATTCTGAATTTTCAATTTTTCTATAGAAATAGATGAATTTGTTACCAAACATTTAAATCTTTAATGAAAAAAAAAGATTTTACACTAAAAGGATTAATTTTCTGTCAAAAAAGAAGAAATTCCAAAAAAATGATTAAATTTTTATATTTTTTGACAAAAAAAATATTAGTAGATTTTACCATTATATAATTTAATTTTTAACAAAAAATTGTCAAAAAAATAGTTAAATTCTCAATCAGTATGATGAGTTTTCCGTCAAGAAGAATAACTTTCTACTAAAACAGACGAATTTTTAACAAATTCCATATATTTTTAAATAAATAGTTAATTTTTAACTAAAAAAGATCAAAATTCAATTTAAATATCAGTTTTCTACCAAAAATGGCATAGTTGAATTTCAGTTAAAAAAATTAATTTTCAAAAAAAAACAGTGCTATGAAAATTATTTCAAAGGAGATTGAATTCATTTCACATTAGGCGGTTTCTGCACTACAAATCCCAAAATCTATCGGGAAGGGATTATTGGTTTTAGATTAAATTTTGAAAGAAATATTTTTCCGTTAAAAAAATTAATTGAATTTTGACAAGGTAAGCTTAAAAGATTAATTTTTGACTAATAAGATTAATATTTTACCAAAAAGATTAATTTTAAACCAATAACTTGATTTTTAAAATAGGATGGAACAGTTTTTTCAACTTTTTTGTTGAAAAGATTCATCAATTTAGTTGAATTTTTTATTTCTCCCCTGAAAATTGTTTCTTGGTTAAAAATTCATCTCTTAGGGTAGAAAATGGACTTTCTCACCGAACTTGAACAAAAAAACAATGTCTCTCTTTTGGTTGAAAATTCAACTCGATAGAACATAGATCCCGCACTTCGCGCTCGTTAATGTGTTTTTAATGTAAATTAAGATTTCTTTGTTGTTGAAATATTAACTATTATAATTTTATTTCAAAATTTAATTATTGTGTTGAAAATTCCTTTTTTTTTGTTTAAAAGTTAATCGTTTTGGTTGAACATTTCGCTAACTGGTTTAAGTCTATTACTTTTTTAAACTTTGTTTTTGGTTAAAGATTCATTATTTTAGTTAAAAATTTACCTCTGTGGTTGCAAATTTTTAAATTTTCTTGAAATCTATTTTTTTATTCGATCCATAATATTTTTCAGTTCAAATATAAACTATTCCATTTTTCGCCGTAGCTTTATATTTTTTGCTATAAAGTTTATACACTTATTAAAGAGTTTAACTATTTTGTTACAAAATAATGTTTTTGATGAAAATGTAACTATTTGGATAAAAATTCGTTAATTTTTAAAGTAAAAATTTAAAAAATTGCAATAAAACAAGGCATTCTTAAGGAAAATTTAGTAGTGATAATCTTAAAACAAAAAGAAAAGAATTTCCAACAAAATATTTAAATTTTCAATCACAGTTCAATCTTTGACTCAATATATTACTTTGCAACAAATTAGTTCAATTTTTAACCTGCAAATATGGATTCTCGATACAAAATGTAATATTTGATATTTCAACGAAATAATTGGAAAAATTATTCGCCGCTTCGTAGGCTACGCGTGTTAACGCCCTCAATACGAAGCTTGATCGAACCAAGAAGACCCAGGCGCCTAAAAAGGGAAGAATCTCAGCCACTTACATGCACAGAAGAGGACATGTAAGTGTTAACAGCGGGGTCCTCGTGTAGGTTAATTCTTCTTCATATTTTTTCAGGATGTTCGACGGGCTTATCTGGTGCTTCGTAATCGTATTCTATTTTTTTGTATTGCACTCGCTTCTCACTTTGGAACGTTGATTCTATGTACTTCCGAATCTGCTGCTATTTCTTTTTGCACATATCAAAGCTCCTTCGAAACCCGAGTTTTAATAGTGCTGCAGATAAGGCTGACACGATTCCAATAACTTTATAATGACTAGAAAATCCGCAGACTGATTTTGCATTGCTTGGCTGGCAACGTTTACTTGAAAAAAATGCCATACCATACAATCATTGCTACCATGAATTTAAAATCCTTGATTACATTTAAAAGTGCAATCAATTTATGGCGAACATCTGAAATGTAACCTTTAACATTAGAAAGAGCTACTAATGCTGCATTAATATTTTTAAGCTTATATCGAAAAGGCTTTAGGGTGTCGATTCTGTCTTCCCAATGAGTAGGGCAGATATTTTTTAAAGTTAAGCATGCCTCATAATATATCAAGATTTTCCATCGCTGAGATGACCCAGAGAACAGAACATAGACCCGCTGGATTACTTTAGAAAATAAAAATAGCTGCATCGCTTGATTTTGCTGCATCACAATTTGTCAATCGAATGAAAAAATTGTACAGTTCAAAGATTATTCAGTCCAAAGAATTTAAATCGACGTTATCATTTTCAATTCTCTTAATTGAACAGTGAATCTAAAAATGGTTAAATATTTTTATTGAATCAATTTCAAGCTTTCAAAATAAAAGAGAATACCAAATCTTCCGAGAAATATCAACAAAAAATGTTTATTATCTTAAAATCTTTCAAAAACCTCAATCATTTTTTTAATTCTTTTTCGAAATTTTCCAGAAGCTTCACTTCGTTTTAAATGCCCTGAAATATTTTTAAAGCTTCTAAATATGTTTTAACTTATTCAAATTTCTTGTAATTTTTTTTCAAATCTGCAAAAATATAAATTCTTTGTAATTATTTGCAATCGTTTCAAAATTTAAATTAATTTTGAATGTTTTCTAAATTTTTAAGTGGCAAATTGCTATTTATACATAAAAAGGTGACAATTTCATTAACAAATTAAAAATTTTCAAAATAAAGCAATTAAAATGGTAACGTTGAAACATTTTAGCGCTTTGAAATTTTGATGATTCCAGGCTTCCTACTTTGAAATTTCCAGCTTTTAATATTTGATTATAATTGCTCGTTTTATACGAACAGTAAAATATTACTAGTAAGCAAATAATTGTTCTTTTTTCTGATTACATTTTTCAATTTGAATCGGTTAAAAAAGTAATAGCTTAGACTGAAACAGTGTTTAGATTGAATTTGAAGTTGAATCATTTAAACGTTTACATTTTTTTCACTAATAAGGTTATAATACTTAAAGTATAGTTTGACCTAACAAAATGTCAAGTTATAATAACAATTGATCAACTAAAAACGATTTTATCTAAAAATTTCTAATCGAACCCCTTTTCATTTGTAATTATTCAAGACGTTAAAACTGTATTAAAAAATTTTTCAAATTGAAATATACGCTTAAAAATTACCCTTAAAAAAAGAAAATTTTTTGAATAGAAGATTTTATAATCACGCGTATAAACTAGTAAAAATATGATAATTGAAGAAGTTGATAATTGAACTTAAAATTTAAAGTAACCTTATATCGAACTTATTTTGAATTTGTACATAATATTTCAGAAAACATGATTATTCTTTAAAGTACCATAAGTCATCATGTGATGTGAGATTTCAAGTGATTGGATAGATTTTTCTCCTAAAATTGTGGCAAATTCTGGATAAAAAAATTAATTCAAAGTTATTTGGTGGGTTTTGCTGGTCATCAAAAGTTCCTAGAAATTTCCCGGCTTCCGTGATCAGTAGCTATCCTGAATAAGTTTTTAACGTCATCTTCAATATTTGATTATTTAAAATTATAATAATATTTTTCTATTTTCAATTGAGAAATAGAAGCTTCTCGTTCCTACTGATGTAATTTATTATATAAGAATATTCAATCCAAGGCACGTTTACTTCGAGCAGCAAGGCCCTCCAGTATTTTTCTCATAAGTAATACAACATTTTTATTTTAAATTCAAAATCTTCAGTTTAAGTTGGCGTGCGAGTTAATTCATATTTTCTCAACAGGAGTCGCATCGCCCCTTCTCAGTAAGGTCATATTTTTCTCACAAGAGCTATTATATGTTACATCTATTATATAAGCGATTTCCAGATCATAATTTTTCGTATGCTGAATATTAAACATTCACAATTTTTATGCTAAATAGTGAAACATTTCTTTCACTTATTGTAACAAAAATACGAAATTCTACAGTTAAAGACCTCCATATCAATTTTCGAACCCTATCACTTTTTTCTTTGTTTTCATATTGTAGAATACTAAAGTTTTAAACGTTTCTATCATTTATTCAAATGATTAATCTCTCGGTATTCAAAATTTTTTTATTATAATCTTGTAGGCCTTTCAAAAGGAAACTTTTTCTTTTCTTCCCTTTTTTTTCATGCCGAGCGTTGATTGACTTAAAATTTTCATTTTCGTTTGATTAACAATTTTTTTTTGATGCTGTAACTCAAATAATTTTGTTCTTCCGCAAAATTTTACGAGGATAAATCTCTTGGCCTACCGAGCACTACAAATAGTCGTAGACAATTTTTCCAAATACATTTTTAAATCTCTTATGCACTATTAATCGCAAAGCGGACATTTCGAAGCGCATGCACTAGAAATTTTATTGTAAGAATCGAAAAAGTCAATGACAGAGGATGAGCTTTAGTGAAAAACTAATTAAAATCGATTTTTCCAAAAAAGACGCTTTTTCTGTTTTAGTTAGAAAATTCAAAAAGCTGCAATTTCTTATCTAGCGGAGAAAGTTTCCCAATCTGAATCTGAATCTAGATATAACCTTATAACAATTACAATTTAAAAATGTTTTTAAAGCCTCCAGGGGCCCTCCTTCTATCAGCGAAATAATTTTATGCGCCTTATTCGACCCGGTAGCTCATTTTTGTTTAATTGGAACTGGACCTTTTATGCAGCTATACCATTCCTTTTTTATTTAGTTAATTTTAAATAATAATTTCCTAAGGGACTTTAAAATCCGACGTAAAAAAACCCTTTAAAGTTGTATAAATTCAAATTGGAAATCTTCAAAACTGGACATTTTCAAATATAGTGCCAGTATAATTTTAGAAATTCCAAAAGGCACAAAAACTTTAACATTTAGAATTGCACATATCTGCTCTACAAAACTAACATGACAAATTTATGAATTGAGGTAACGTATCTGATTGAGCATTTAACATTTTAGAGCCGGAAAACACAATATTTTCCCATTCAAGATTTTGAAACTGAAAATGATAATTACAAAATTTTTAAATATCATACAAATGATTATCTATCAGGCATCTATTATAAATTAAATTACATCCAAAGAATGATATATACCAATAAACTGTCACGTTGGTAGGATAGAAAAAGTACATTACTATTTATAGCTTTTCTTGTTGCAATCGTATTTCATGCCTGATAACAACGTTAACATAATAAAAGAATTTAAATTTTGTAAATGTTTTATATTAAACGTTCTGTAAATTTTCCAAAATGTTTCCAAGTTCATTCACGTTTACCTTTGGGCGGTGTTCGAGCTTCTATAACGAACCTCTAAAGATTTAGCTGCTACGTGAAACGAGCGAGAAAGGGTCTCTATGGAAGTATTCTTTTTCGTACGATCGCTTTTGTCATCATTTCTCAGCCCTTTAACGCCGTTTCTTTCGCCATTAACGAACCCTGACTTCTCTGAAAGCCAAGGCAACTTCTAAGGTTTACTGAAGCATGGCTAAAGTGCAACAAATTACGTTTTAATATGGTGAGGCGTACACGTAGGTAATTGACGCTTTCTTCCTTTTAAGTAAAGAAACAAAAAATTGAAGACTGCTCTTTGTGCTCTTTCGTAAGAGATGTTCCCTTTCTTTACTACACCAGAGAATTCTCATATTCTAAAGGATGCACATAATAAGCTTTACTAAAGCCGGAATGATGGAACTTGAAACTGTTATTTCAGAAAAACATAGTTTTTGCCAGATTCCTTTTGTATCTTATAACGTAACCAAAGTACGAGAACTTCTTGCTAATTTCTTATCTGATTTACGCAGAAGGTTTGGTATTGAGTATAAACTTAAGAATGGCTAAAAAGACACTAAACATTATCACATAATTTTTTGTAAAACTAACCGTTGAAGTATAGCGCTAGATCAAGCTAGTATTTAACGTAATTTTTTGTAACTAGCTTCTTTTGCTTTTTCATTAATTTATGCCCCTGACCCTTTCTGTTTCAAATCCACTCGACTCTCCTTTTCATGCTCCCCCTACCCCCTTCGCCAAATGCAAATCTCTTTAGCTTCCGCTAAGTTGTTTTCTGCTCATACATATACACTTTACATAGATTCTCTTCCTCATTCATCCATCACTTACACGCACTTATACCCTCCTCCATTTTGAATCTCACCACTCCCAGGTAAAAAAGTTATGTATATAGTCTATATACAGTGGATAAGACAATGATATTTTTCATTTCTTTTTATAAATCTTTCTGTATAAAGCAGATGACAAATATCAATTTTTTGTCAACAATACAGGGTGTCTTACGAAAATTGTAGTTAATTTTGTGGGGGGGGGGGGCACAAAAAACTAAGAGAAAAAGTTCCCAAAATTTTTTAAGTCCGATGCTTATTCTAGGCACAACAGAGGGTACAAGTTGTATGTACATGTGAGCCTGCGTGGAGTGCTCATGCCCAGTGTGCACAGATCTGAAACCAGTTACCTTCGCACACAATCAAAGCTCGTGTAAAGTGGTTGCGAAGAGGTGGTAGCGTAGCACGACTGTAATTGCGCGC
>JAAAKG020022061.1:0-20237 GCA_010014905.2 Druon quercuslanigerum | reverse complement strand
TAAATATTAAGATTGTGAAAAAAATGTCTCTATCTCCGCTGGGATCTGAACCCAGGACCTTCAGATTTCCGGTCTGAGAGATATTTTTTTCACAATCTTAAGATTTATCAATATTTTATCAATATTGATATAGACCAGTAGACAAGCAAAATTAACATCTAAAATTAATAATAACTAAATAACGTATCGAAGAAAAAACTGAATGTTAAAAAAATAACGAACATTTTTGAAAAAACTTTTGGTTTTTGTGTTCTTGTGGCTGACATAAATATGTTTTATGTTTTTATTTTCGTGCTGAAATTTATATTTATACAACAAATATTTTAAGGTACAATAAGGCCCAACTCTAGCACATTTCAGCACAATTTTTATTTCTTCGAAAAAACCAATCGGCGAGACTGACATAAGAAAATGTTTTTTTTTTTTATTTTTGGGCCGAAACTTTCATATTTTCAAAGATTTTTCGAATTTTGAAGTTGGCGTTTTCAACTTCCTGGAGATGCATAAATAGCCTGTTTTTCAACTCCCACTATTCGTAGGCCATTTTATTTTTCAGGAATTTTTTAATTCGAAAATTTTATTATTGGGGAATGATCTCATTCGGGAAATTCACAATTCGGGAATTTTCCAATCCGGGAATTTCATTTGCCAGGATTTTTCAGTAGCTCCAAATTTTTTAGTTTTTTTTTCTACACATATATTTTTTTTATAAATTATGCATAGTTATTTAAATTTTTTTAAGTTATTTAATTAATAATCTATACAAAAAATATGATTTTATTAATATATTTATGAAGAGCAACAAAAAAACCGAGAGTTTAAAAGAAATTTTAGTTATTTTTTTTTTAATTCAGTTCTTTAGTTTTATTTAAAAATGATTGAAGCTGCAGGTTTCTGTTTAAAAATTTGAATTTAATTTACCGAACAACTAAAGGATAAGCCTTTATTACAGATTAAAATTAAACCTTTCGAATTCATTTTATTTTTATCAGATATTTTAAACTGATTGACAGTTAAATAAATTATAAACCTTTGGTCGAGATAATAATAATGAAAGCTTTATTTTTTAAAAATTTCCGATTAAAATTTTTAATTTTTTTAAAGGTACAATCATTTCTCAGAATTATTAAAGATAAACAAATCTTATAATAATTCCTAAATAAATAATTTTAAATTCAATTCTACTTTTCAAGCAATATTAACATAACATACACATATTCCCTATTAGTTTCGTATTAAAAGTTTCCTGGAGGACGCCTAAATGGCCTTTGAAACATGTTGATCCTGGGAGTATAATTTATAAAAACAGACGCATAAACTCTCCTTTTAATTCCCTTGTTTTCTTCAATTATGTTACACAAATTGATTTTCATGATTATTTGTTTTTAATGAGCACACTTGTTTTTAAGCATTATTGTGCAATTTTGTTGCACAATTTGATTGTTTTAAGCTCATGTTCTTTTTAAATGTACTTTCAATGACAAAAATTTGTTTTCACCATTTTCACTCTACCGGTGTGTACGTGTTTGTGCAGCAGTAGCCAGTAGCAGACGAAACAATACAAGTCAACCTGCTGAGGTAAAATGTAAATTATGCATGTGGCAATTATATCAAAATTGTATACATCACTACTGTTCTTCTTCCTGTTTATTTTGTGATGTAATAATAAAATCTTGCCCGAAGCATTATGTCTACGAAATCTTCTTCAAATATAAAAACTATAATTTTACACTTATACTCAAGGTTCACAAAAATCAACTCTCAAGGCTAGTTAGGTTATGTTTTCGGATTCGAGTTGATTGTATATATTAAGCAAAGAAAAAGAATGCTGTGTACGACGGATTGAAAAGGTAATTTAATTTAATTATTATGAATTAAAAATATTGTAGTACCTTAAAGTAAAATTAATTTCTATCCGAAGGTAAAGTTTTGTGGATACGTGTTTTTTAAACCGTTGTTAGTGAATATATTGTGTCAATCGAGTAAATATTATGTATAATCATTATGATATAAAGCATTTTATTTTTTTTTGCATCTTCCACGATACACCCAATGTTTAAGCCATTTATATTTCGCCGGTTTTGTATGGGCCCCTTGACATTTAAGAGAGAACCGGATAAATAAACGTATAAAGTAAATCTTTCACCTACTTATTATAATTATTCAATGGATATTATTGAGTAGTGAACGCATGATTTGTAAATAAACATTTAGAAGTTTTTTTTTCAATATTCAATTTTCGTTTGCAAGTTTCCATTAGGAAAATTAATTCTACTTTTAATAAAGATTTGTTTTTTTACTTTAATAATAGAACTTGAAAATTTTATGATGCATATGTAGGGTTTTTTAAAGCTTTTGGAACGCCTTGCTGGATAGTTTGCAGTCTTAGCTCCTATATATTACTCAGTTTGAAATAAGAGCGTTTCATGAGTAATTTGCACTGTTATCGCTTCGAATTTCTATGGGGTCGGTTACATGACGGTCTGTTACGTGCAGGGTGGCGGGTATTTTTGACTCTAATATGTAACATGTTTAATCAAAATTATTAAAAAGAGCTGGACGTTATTTTTGATTATTTCTCAAAACTATCTCAAAATTATTCGAAACAATTTAAACCTATTGCTGTCGTGAATCTCGCGTTTATGATTGGGTGAAGCTTTCTTTTCTTTTTCCTTCAGGCTTATGTAAAATCTAAGATTATCCGAATAATTTATTCAATAATAATAATAATCAATGAAACATAGGTACCCGGCACTTTGTTATACAAAATATAATGTGTAGATTTTCAATTAAAAAAAAATGAATTTGAAGAGAAAATTGAGAACGATTGCCAAACATTTTGAATTATTTACAAAAAATTGTAAAAGGAATTTGGACGATTTTAAAGCCAAATTTTTCAATTAGCAAAATTACAAACTTTTATTAAAAATTTCAATCAAGTTTAAGACACTTTAAGAAATTTCAATTAAATTATAAAGTTATTTCAAAGATGCAAACCTTTTTCGAAAGTAGAAAAAAGCGTACGTTTTTAAATATTTGGAAATACAAATTTTGAAGGTTTTTAAATATTTTGAAAGGTTTGACGATAATAAACAAATTTCTTAAAATTCCTTGAAAAATTTCAACTGATTTTTTTATTTTGAAAAATTAGGTTTAGGAAAAAAATGGCAATGATTTCAAAACTTCTTAAACTATTTTCTCAAATTTAGAAAAAGAATGTGGACGATTATAAGCCAATTTTTTAATTAGCGCAATTACCAAGTTTTATAAAAAATTCGAGTTTAAAAAAGTATATTTTTGAATATTTGCAAATAATAATTTTGAATCTTTATAAGGATTTTAAAAGATTTCAGGATAATAAACGTTTGAAAAGATTTCCAAACTTGTCAAAACAGAATCTGGACGATCTGATGGCGATTTTTCTATTTTTTTAAATCTTAAGAAGTTTTTGGAAAAATTTAAATAATAAAAAAATATATATTTAGATGGTTTAAGTATTTTGGAAATGATTAAAATTAATTTGAAATTTGAAAAGATTTACAACAAAATGTTTAAATTGAAATTTTTGAAGATTTTGAAAAAAAACTTGGAAGCTATTTAGGAAGTTTGTAAGGTTTCAGAAAAATAAAAAAAACTCTTAAGAAAATTTGAAAAGATTTTTGAACCATTCAAAAAATTTCTACTAATGTCGAAAAAAATTTTAGGTATAATTCGAGTCACAGTTTATAAGATATTTATTTTCAAACTTATAAAAGCCTGAAGTATCTTTTAAACCGACTTGAATTTTTCCTAAAATTTTGCAAAATCCTGTAAAATAAAAAATTATACTTTTTCGACATAAATATATGAAAAATTCAAAAATCTTTTTGAATTTTCTCAAGAATCTTACAAAAATTATATTTTGATGACCTTAAAAACAAATGAGCATTTCAATCTACAAAATAAGTTTTTATTCGAAATTTTAGTTTTTTAATCAAAATGAATGTAATGAAATTTGGATTTTCTAGTTTGAAAATTTATCTCTTTGGTTGACAACGTCACTATTTCGTTGAAAATTCGTCTTTTGTTGACAAATTATAAAAGGGCCTTTATTTGTTTGTTGCGAAAGTTTTCCTAATTTTTTAGTTACAAATATTTTAAACACATTATCATTTTCAACATTTTGGAAATTTTTTAAAATTTTATTTTAATTGTTCTATTCATGTTTTTGATTTCAAAAATGTTTTGTTGTCTTTTCATGTTTATATATTAATAAATATTGGGAAATAATTATGCTACTAACATTTCGGTACCACGCTATAATTTCTAAACTTTGTTAAATTTTTAATGAGATAAGAAAAATTAAATTATGAGAAAAACTTTTGAAGAATTTAAAAAAAAGTTTAGAAGCTTGATAATTTTGAAAGATTTCGAGAATAAATTTTGTAAAAGATTTCTGAGACAATTTGGTGTGATTTTTTTTTTGAAAATAAAATCGATTATATTGAAGAAATATTTCGAAGACTTAAAGAGATTAAAAAAGGGTATAAACCTGTAAAAGATTTTAAAAAATTCAGATTTTTTGAAGATTTAAAACTAAAACTTTAGAAGCTTTAAAAGATTTTTTAAAGGTTTCAAATGAATAAAAAAATTTTCTTAAATTTCTTAGGAAAATTTGTAAGATTTGAAGGAATTATTTTTAACATTTTGAATGCTTTTTCAAAATTTTAAGAAAAATTCCAGGCAGCTAAAATATTTTTAGGAATTTAAGAGGTTTTGAATGGATTAAAAAGATTTTAAAACTTGCAACCATTTCCGAAAATTTATCAAATGTTTTTTACTTTTTCCAAAATTCTAGCATTCCTAAATATCTTTGAAAAGGTTCGAATTTTTTCTAATATGTTACAAAATCCTGTAAAATCATTATTTATAAATATTTTTTCAAAATATTGTGTTACTCATTTCTATACAGCACTTCACCTTAAAAAAGCTTTTTGATTTATAAAAAGTCTATTCTGTTTATAAACATAATACAAATATTTTTACGTATTTGGCGTGGAGGGGCGGGGGGGGTACCGAAGGAAATTTTACGGTCTGTTACACGAGGAGAAGTGTGAGAAGGTGAATAATAATTTTACGTAAAATGTAAAAGCTCCCTATTCACTTTCGTACGTAAAAGATTAACAAAATTTCCGCTCATATAATGTTCTTGAATTCATATTTTTTTACAGAAAATTTAATTTGACGGTTGCACCAATTTATTTAAAAAATCATTTTTTCTTGCTGCTAATTCATCATTTTAGTTAAAAGTTCATCTTCTTGGTTGAAAATTCGTGTGTTTTTTTGTTGTTGAAATTTAATTTATTTAAATTAAAACTTTACCTATTTCAGTTAAAGGATTCATCGTTTCTGATATTTGTGTTAAAAATTTATCTCGTTTTTAAAGTTTAACTATTTTGTTCAAAATTGATTTTGTTAATTCATTTTTTTAATTATAAATGTAACTATTTCATTGTTGGCTGACATTTTTTTTAAATTGAAAAATCAAATACTTGTGTAAAAGTTTATTCAAATTGTTAAAAATTAAATTTTTTGTTTGAAAACTCTCCTCTTTAGTTAAAAAGTGATTTGTTTGTTGAAAATTCGTTGCTTTATTATTTAAATCCTTCTTTTTATTTAAAAATAATTTTTTACCTTTACCTTTTTCATTTTTTGTTAAAAATGAATAATTTTAGTTAAAAATTCGTCTTTTTTGGTAGAAAACTAACATTTGTGGATGAAATTCTTTTTCTGTCTTGACTGAAAAATCTTTATTTCTTGAAAATTTGTCCTTTTCATTGAAAAATTTGAATTTTGAGTCAAAGTTGAGCTACTTTGTAATGAAATATATTTTTTGTATGAAGATTAGTTATTTTAATTAAAAATTCATGTAACTTTTAGCAAATTTTTCTTTTGTTAAAAGTTTATCTACTTTGTAAAAAAATTCATTTTCTTGATTGCAGATTTATAATTTCAGTTTAGAGTTTAAGCTTGGTTAAAAATGTAACTATTTTGTTGAAAATTCGTTTTTTGTTGTTATTTAAATGTAAAATATTTAATGCTATGTTGAAAATTCATCTGTTTTTGGTTGAACTTAAATTTTTTTCCTAAAATTTGACTATTTAATGAAAAATTTATTTTTTGAGGTGGAAAATTCTAGTAATTGGTTAAAAATTCAACTCTTTTGTTGAAAACTAAACTATTTTGTTACAAACTCATTCTTTTTGCTAAAATTTCGACTGGTTTGTTAAACATTCATCTATTTAGACAAAAAATGGATCGTTTTGGATTCAAAATTCACCTTTATTCTTATGAATGAAATTCCACGATTTGGTTCAAATATAAACTTTTTTGTCAAAAATTGAATTATTTTGATGGAAATTAAATTTAAATTAGCTTTAAATGATATAAATCAGTCAAATTTCAACTAATTTATGTTTGACATGAGCACATGTAACTTTATTGTTAAATAACAGTCAAAATTTTATTTTTGCGGTATATTTTCATTTCAAAATTTACATTTAAATAATGATTTTGAAAACGAAAACTTAGCACAAACGGTTATTTTTTTCTAGTTATATTAAATTTTGAGCTTTTCTTTATATGTTGATCCTGTAATTTGACAAATTTCACTTCACAACTTTAATCTTCAGAGGTTTTCCATATTTTTCAAAATCATAGAAAGAAAAACCAAAAAAATTGTTATTAACAGGGTATTGAAATCAGTTCTTGCTCGAATGATCCTTTAAATTTCACTTTGGTTCCAGAATTTTTTCAATTTTTCAAAAATCAACTGCCTAGTTGAGAGAGGAACTACTTTGTAGTAGAATGTTAATCTTCTTAGTGACTTATTCGCCTTTTTAGTTGAAAAATCAACTATAAGGTTGAAGATTCCATTAAAAATTAAAATAAATGTTTGGAAATTCTTAAATTTTGTTAAAAATGATTTTTTTTGTAGAAAATTAATCTTTCAAGTTGAAACTTAATTTCTTTTGTTAAAAATTCTTTTTTTATTGAAAATTAATATTTTTAACTAAAAATTTAACTTCCATTTTTTGTTGATTTTTCTATAGACACTTATCCTTTTTGGTAGAAAATTCATTTGTTTGATTAAAAATTTAACTATTTTAATTGGAAATTAGTTCGACTTGCCTTAAAAGTTATTTGCCTAACTGAAAACTAAACTATTATATTTTTTTAATTTGATCTGGTTGAAAATTCATCTATTTTGTTAAAATTTTATCTGTTTTTGGTATAAAATTAAACTTTTTGTTTGGAAAATGAACTATTAGGTTGAAAATTCCATTAAAAATGTAAATATTTGGTTGAAAATTCATGTATTTTGTTAAAAACGATTCTTTTTTACGGAAAATTAATATTTTTGGTTAAAATTAATTTTTCTTACTAAAAATTGAGTTATTTCATTTTTCATCAAAATGTTGTTTTTTCATAGACATTTAGTCTTGATAGATAAAAATTTATTTTATTTGGTTAAACAGTTATTTCTGAAACTTGAAATTAATCTATTATATTTTTTGTTGAAAAATGATTTTTTTTGGTGAAACTTCATATTTTTTGGTAGAAAATTCATCTTCTGGGTTTAAGGTCAACTATTTAGTTAAATCATATTTTTTATGCATGCTGCTTTATTTTAGTCAAAAGGTTATTTCTGTTGTTAAAAATTTAAGAAATTCTGTTGAAAATTCGTTATTTTGTTGTTAAAAATAATTCTTTTACCTAAAATGTACCTATTGTATTTTTGCTACAAAATGGGTCATTTTCAGTTGAAAAATCTCTTTTTTTCTTGAAAACTCATATTTTTTACTCGAAAATTCAAGTATTTTGGCAGAAAATGCATATTTTTGGGTTGTAGATTAAACTTTTTTTCAAAAATTTGTCTTTCCGAATTAAAAACTCAACATTTTCTTTTAAATGAGATTTTTTTTCTTTATTCATTGAATAATCTTTCTTGATAGAAAATTCAGTTTTTTTGTTAAAAATTCTAATTTTTTGTTTAAATTTAACAGTTTTCAAGTTTCATCAGTTTAGTTGAAAATTTAACTATGTTCTTGGAAATTCCTTCTTCTTGCTTGAAAATTAATTGTTTTAAATGAAAATTTAATAAGAAAACTTTACATTAAGAAATATTGAATTTTTGTTAGTTCTATTACGTAAAAAATGTGACATTCTTTGTCAATGCCCTTCAACAGAAACTCAATTCTTAATTATGTTTGTGAATTTGGCAACATTCATTTATTCGAGATTTTCAAATTACCCAATCGGCATTAAGGAAAAGCGACAACAATGCTTTTGGAGATTTTCTTGGCATACCTATTTTTTTAGAGAAAGATTGCAATTTTTTAAAAGCATTGATAATATTTTAATAGCCAAATAAAATTTAAACAAATACATGGGGATGGCTGTTCAACCGAGAAATATTCGGTAAAAACCAATAAATGACAGCGAACTTTTGTTTGAACGGGAATTTTTGTAAATTATATAAATTTATAATTATATAATATAAAATTTTTGTAAATTATTTTTAAAAAAATTTTCTTTTGCCCCTTGTATACAAAACAATGCTCTAAACTTGACTCTTCTTAAGTGTGCCCGAAATTCCAACTAATTTCAGAATAATTCCAACTAATCCAAATAAATACAACTAATTTCAACTAATTTTAGAACACAAAACCAAACCCTCATCCTTAAAAGGTTTTTAGTAATTACATTTCCTTATGTTTTATAGAAATTATACGAACAATAAGTATTTTTGTTCGGTTATTATTTGAATTAAAAATTTGGTAAATAATATATATTAAAACAGTGACGAATTTAATATTGTAAAGAACATATTAAGGAATATAATAAGCTTCTTTAAAGAAAATTGAATGCATATTACGCCTTTTACCTAAATTTGTTGCAATAATCAATGGGCTTTTTTTAATTTTGTAAATCAAGTTAAATATTAAGTAAGTTTGAACTTGACGGTACACCTAGAACTTCCGTAAACAATGTTAGAAAACAATTAAAAGCGCTTGAAATTTTAAATTTCGGATGAAAAATATCTGAGGTTGATAAACTATAAATATAAAATAATTATTGATTTTTTAAGTTGAACTGTTGTTAGATTATTAAAAATTGAAAAATTTATTGATTTTACAAGACTTAAGAAATTTTCAGATTTGATCGTTAAAAATGAACTGTTTTAATTGTAAAGCCTTAGTATTTAAACAAATTTAGACGAAAGATTGAAACTTTATAAGCTTTTTTCAATTTTAAAACAACTTTAAATTAATAGATTCATATTTAATAAAACAAATTTATTTTGTAACCCATTCAATTTGAAATTTTTAAATTAAAAACAATCAATTTTTTATTTGCTTAGCAATATTTGACAGTTTTTCAAAACTCTAAAATCAAATATTTGAAACTAAACAATTTGAAACTGAGTTTTTAAAAATGAAAAACCTTGAATTGTTAAAATTTCAGAGAACTTTGAACATGATAATTTAAATTGTTTATGTGTATATTCCCCCCCCCCCCCATCTCTGCATTCTCTTATTATGCGTTCTCCTCAAAACTCATGATGACTCCTCACGAAAAATTTTAAAGTTAATCAAAGCTTCACTTCTGCCGTGTGGCAGAATGAACTTCAAATGAAAAAGCTTTGCAGCTTTAAGACATCGCATTTTTTATTTTCAATTAACGTAAACATTTTTTTATGAGCTGGGAGAAAAGCGGGAATTTTACACTTCCACTGTAGCATCCACCCTGAAATATCACAAAATAATCTATATAAAAAAGGGAAAAAATCAACATAATTTCATGTTCGATATAGCAACGCTAATTAAATTGACATTTACTTTGTATTCCAGGTTTCCACAATGCCTTGAGGACGAATAATATCTTTTGCGATTAAAACTCAAGTATAAGAACTACCTCTTCAGAACGATAATTGCATCATCAAAGACCAACAATCATGGAGGACTACGAAGGTATAATAGAAAAGTTATATACAGAAGTTTATATGGGAAATTTAAAAGAAGTAGAGCACATCACTAATTCTTTAATAAATTCGTCTCCATGGTACCCCGACTATGAATTGCTTTGTGCTTCTTTATTACACAAGCACATCGAAGTAGCTAGATTCTTTCTAAAAAAAAATTGCGAAGTCAATGGAGACAGTAGAAACAACTACAGAGGTAATTCAGCCCTCCACTCAGCTGTTCTCCATGGAGATTCTTCATTAGTTGGATTGATGTTAAAAAGAGGCGCATCCCACAACTTGAGAAATGATGACGGACTCATGCCCATTCATCTTGTTGTTTATCGAAATCCCGTTATTTCAGGCAGTCTTCTTTCAAACGGCAAATTTGATCAGGAAACTTCCAAGATTATTGACTTACTTCTCGAATACGGTGTCAATATCAATGCCATCGTTAATTCCCAACTCAAATACGGCTATACTTCTCTCCACCTTGCTGCTGAATGTGGTAACGAGAAAATCGCCCCTCTCCTTCTCGAAAAATATTCCAACTTTAACGCAAAATCCGAAACCGGCCTCTCTCCTCTTCACGTAGCAGTGATGAACGGAAATTCGGGGATCGTGAACCTCCTTTTAAATCGCGGGGCACCTGTTTATTCAAAAGACAAAAGGGGCAAAACTTCACTTTGCTGGTCCATCGAACACGGACACACTGATATGATAGAAACTCTTTTGAACTTTGAACCCCCTCCATCTCGTAGAAGAGCCAAGTACATCCCCACGATAGAAGATGATCACAGTTCCCTTTTAACTGCTGTGAAAATAGACGAGTTCTCAATTGTTGAATCCCTTCTGCATAAAGGAGCAAATGTTAACATCTCCTGGAAAAATGGAACGACTCCCCTGCATATCGCAGTCGAAAATGGAGCCGAGGACATCATCCACCTTCTCTTAGAATATGGTGCAGATGTAACTGCCGTTGGAAAGTGCGGAAAAACTCCTCTTCATTGTGCAGTGGACAAAGAATGGACAAACATAGTTGAAATTCTTCTTAACCGCGTTCCTGAGATCAATTCTGTTCTCGCTTTGCCAGCTCTCGATGGCTACACGCCTCTCCAACTAGCCATCCAGAAAGGCTGCCAGAAAATAGTCAAATTATTCTTACAGAGAGGACATTCGGCTGTTTTTAATTCGCAATGCAAGGAATCGCCGCTGCATACTGCGGTTTTGAAAAATCGAGGAGCGGTCTTGAAGTTACTTCTGAAGAATGAGATCGACGTCGACGTCACGGATGTGTTTGGAAGATCTGCCTTGCATGTTGCGGTCGAAAAGGGAAGTTCAGAAATGGTTAAGGAATTCTGCAATATATACTCGAAGCGAGAAGAAAAATGGAAAGAAGGATATACAGCCTTGTGTGTCGCCGCTCACAATGGACGCGACGATATTGTGAGACTTCTTCTCGAGCAAGGGGCAGATCTGAATGCGAGGTCTGATAATTATTCAACTCCACTCTGTGAAGCAGCTGAAAATGGCCACGTTAGGATAGTAAAGCTTCTTCTGGCAAACGGGGCGGATGTTGATGAAATTCGAAACGACGGAAGAAGTGCCTTACATTGTGCAGTACAAAGAGAATTTTATAAAGTTGCAGATATCCTGTTAGAGTGTGGTGCGGATGTTAATCTCAGGGTTTCTGGAGATTCGCCCCTTCATTTCGCGGCAGCAATAGGGAATATAAAAATTCTAAAACTGCTTTTGAGTAACGGTGCAGAGTTGAATGCGACAAATTTAAGCGACGCGACTCCACTGTTTATAGCGGTTCAGAGAAATCGGAATGAAATTGTTGAGTGCCTTGTTAAGAATGGCGCGGATGTTAACATCCAAGATCAGGACAGCACTATTAAATCATTTAATTACACCTCTGATTGTATTCACGATTTGCGTTCTTGTCGAGGCCTAAGGCCCTTAATTATTGCTGTAGATAATTCCAACTTGGACATGGTTGAAATTCTTTTGAACTGGGGGGCGCCTGCCGATATTGAATGCGAAAAAATTTCACCCCTTCATCTGGCTTCTGCAAACGGTAGTCTAGAGATTGTGAAAACGTTGCTTAGATTCGGAGCGAATATTAATTCGGTTTGTGAGGAGAATTACACTCCCTTTTCTCATGCGATTGCTAATGGGAAAACAGAAACGTTCATGTGTCTTTTAAGAACGGGTGTTAATTTCAATATAAATTCTAGTAATTCAATACTTCATATTGCTGTTAGGGCTGTTGAAAAAGATAAAAATATTGTTTCGCTTCTTCTGGATTTTGGGGCTGATGTCAGAGTCACAAACGGTGACAATAAAACTGCATTGCATTGTGCAATTTCTTTTGGAAATTCGAGAGAGCAACGAAACTTGTTTAGACTTCTCTTGGATTATGGATCGGACGTTAATGCTCAAGAAAAAATGGGAAATACACCGATTCACATTGCCGCTCAGGAAGGTGATTTTGAAGCTGCTGAAGTTTTTTTAGAGTATGGAGCGGATCTTAATATTATGAATTATGAAGGGAATACAGCCTTAAAATATTTAGTGGATGAAATCCAAGACGATTTAATTTTATTTTTGTATAATTTAAACTCCGAAACGTGTCCATACGAAACAATAGCAAAGTTAATCGTTCGTGTGATAGCTTTAAGGGAATCTGCAGGCAGATCTGTAAGCAATATAAATTTAAAGTTAGCCAAAAGCGAGAAAATTAATTGTTTCTACGAGAGATGTAAACAAGAATTATCTCAAATGAAGTGTAAAGAAGTTGGCAAGAGGGTGTCATATTACGACATTTTAACGAAGAATGATAGTCAGTTGGCTTTTTGTGTGGGAAATCAAAACATAGTGTCTAAACTAATGTCGGGAAAATTGAAGAAAGAGTTTCCGTGTTACGCTTCGATGTTTGCGTATCGTACAAAAATAGGCGTAGAAAGGAGGAAATTGACAGAGTCAAGCGAGGGGCTGTTAAAGTTGATCCTACGAATTAAATTCCCGATTCTTATAGTACACGAAATTTTTGCATACTTGAGTTCCGTAGACTTGAAAAATATGGGGAGGGTTTTTCAACGTCCCGGAAAATCGTTGTCTAAGTCTCGAAACTGATCTGCATGATTTTCAAGCAAAAGATGTTTGTTCTATCTTTTATATTCTTGATAGAATGATAATTCCTCTGACATATATTTTCCGTGTCAATCTTTCGAACTACATTCATTTAGCGAATAATGATATTTTGTTCTTTGTGTTCATTATCATAAGCGTTATTTTTTAGAACATTTTTTGCGAGGATAAATAAAAGACTTAGTCCTTTATATTTTCTTATGTACCAAGAGGCTACAAGCTTACTTAGTTAAATGAAAATTGAAAAATGTAAAGTTGTTTATGATTTAAAACAAACTTTATGTGTAAATAAAATTTTGCACTTCGTGTCAATAAGTTTAGGAAAATAAATTTTTTGAATAAAATTAAGAACTTGTTCTTTATTTGTCATTTCCGAAACGATATAATAATTTTAAATTTCCCCAAGAACTTCGAGCATGCTAGAGTTAGTAAATGGATTATTTTTCTGCTATTACAAGCGGACCTTCGTTATTATTTTAGAGAAAATGGTACGTTAAATTGATCAGGATAAACCAAAAGTACTACATAAAAGAAAATAAGAAATTAAATAGAAAACTTCTGTATACAAATAGTGGACTTTTAAACGAAGCTAAATGGAGTTAACGTATACAATAAACAAAATAAAACAAAACTAATTATAAAGGCTCTTGTATGTTTAGATTCAATTTTGATAGTTTATTGTAGTAGCACGATTTTAGATTTGAATGCTTTTGATTATTGCTCCTGATAATTCGAATCCTTTTGTTTATATAGTTTAAATCGCAACTGATTTTAAATTGAATTTTTAAGTTAAAATCTGTTTTTAATTTCGGTAATCAGTACCGTCATTTTCGATTGAATTTGAAAAAACGTTTTGAACATAGTTTGCTATTTCGACGATTAATTTGTTTTTTATTTATTTAAAACTTAGAACACAATGTAGGCAGTTCATGTATTTTCTATCGGGTTTGAATGCTTTAAAATTTAGACTCCTCATAGGTTGTACGTTTTTTTAATATAGGTATGAATTTCTTTCAGTTTCGGTGCTGGAAACATTATAGTGCTGCCTAATTGGAATTCATCCATAACTAATCTCTTCTATGCATAAATTGCGATTGCTTATGTATTATCATAAAGAAAAATACCTTATAAATTAAATGTGAGAAATATTAAAAAATTCCATTTTTATCATATCTACCCCAATTTTTGTAAGAATTTGATTTTTTATTTTCATTGAAGCCCTCTAAGTATTTGTATTTAATAATTTTGTTATTTCCTTTAATGGAAGAACTTACCAGTATTTTAGTCATGGAAATTGTGAAATTTAAAATCGGAAATTCTAAAAAAGAAAAAACATAATGTAGCCCTACAATCGATCTAATCCCTGTTTCAGATTTTTAGATCTCAAATACTGCGAGAAATAAATACAGCAGAAACGTCAGCAGAAGAAGATTTAAGAAATATCCGAGACTTCTTGCAAATTGAGCGTTTGGTTAATTGGAAATGGAAAGGGTAAAAAAACTCATGACTGCCAATGAGTACATCGGAACCTTTAAGAACATTTCTTAAGGAGAAATTAGAAAGTTTATCCAGCATGAAACTTTAAAGAATACAAATTGCAGGGTAGATTTAAAAAGCTAGGTCAATTATTATTCATGGAAGTTGTAAGTTTTTTCAACTTTATAATAAATTACCAAACGATCTTCGGAATTCTTTTATCCGTTTATTTTTTGTCCTCCTTATCATAGTTAATGCCTTTAATAATAATTCTAATAAAGTTTGCGCACAAAGGTTAACTTAAGTACGCAGTACACCAACCTTCAAAAACTATCAGTAAATTCTTGTTTGGAATTTTTATCACTGTTAAGAGTACCTATAGACATATAATTCTCATTTAAAACATATACCTAAAACAAAATAGAAAATTAGATTAAAAAGTTTGTCAGTACATTTTAAGTGTAAAATAATGTACACAGGCTCATTATGTATGTATTACAATACATTAAATGACTTAAATTCTTTAAATTTTATTTAACGAATAATAATATGTAGGAATACAGATTTCGGGGGCCTCTATTTTTCAAAAGAATAAATAAAAGAAAATATTAATTTTATCTGCTGGGTCATTATGAAACACATTTTTATATGGGATAAAAGAAATTAATTTAAATTAGTAATAATAATGAGACTTTTTAATTTTCTGCATTACATCTGAAACAAAACTGTGATTTAGATAATTTTTGCTTTTCATACAAAATTATCACAAAAATTTAAACTTCTAAAGGCAATAGAAGTGAGTAGATTGATAAAAGGAAATAAGCCTACCTTGTACGATTTATATGGTTGCAAAAAATTTAATATTTGCACTAAGTACCACAGAAGCAATTTATTTCGCGCGAGGAAACGAAATTGAAATTCACTTTTAAAAAACGACCAGATTAAAATTACGTATCACTGTCTTTCAAAAACCGACAGCAATATCATTTCCATTTTTAAAAAATCATTAAATTCAAAAGGCAATATATAAGCGTCCCAAAATTTGTTTTAATCAATTTCTTTTGGAAGAATATTTTTTCAAATCAATAAAATTAAGATTGAATTTAAAAGCACAGATGATTAAGATACAAAGTTCGATGGACTGACTCTTAAATTATTTTTCTGTGAATAAAACTTTAAGATAATTTTAGAAGACTTTTACATAGTATCGAAAGTTGTAATTTCAATAAAAGAGTAAATATATCAATATAAACAAGTCAAATCAACATAGTGACAACGAGAAAAAATATATGGATGTCTATAAAAAGATGTGGTTAAACTATAATGTTGTTCGTCCTCGTCCTTCGGGCTGCTAGTAATTGGGCATTTTAAACACACCGTAATTCGAAAATCTATTAGAACTCGAATTTTTGCAATTATGATTTCAAAAAATAAAAAATGAGGATCACTGATTTTGGACGACATAAGAGACTCACCTGGAAATGATAAAAACAATCTAAGATTGTTTTAAAGATGCACGAGAATATTTAACAATAGGTTTATATATTTAATTAGAATTAATCGCACTAATTTTAGAATTTATATTCTGTACTTTCTTCCCGGTCCTGCCTATAGCTATATTAAAAAATATATGCATTTTATAGCCATTTGCATATTATAAGTTAGCCAGTTAAGCAAGTGTCTAAAATCGTTCACCGTTTTATGGAAAATTAACATTTTAAAAAATTTAGAAAATAGGTTGAAAAACTGATTGGTAATTTCCCTGTACAATAAATATTTGAATCAATCTGCAGTTAATTATTTTGTATCTAATTTTGTATGCTGCACATTAAAATATTTTCGATGGTAAAGTTCTTCATATAAAGTTTCTTCGTATAAAGTTCCACCTAAAGCCTATTCTAATAAGTGTTTCTAACAGTATGAAATGTCAAAAGTTCATTTTTGTCTTATTTTGATAATAAATTTAATTACTGGAATAATATGATTAAGAAAAATAAAATTATAATATTTTAACAAAGATATCAATTATAATTATGCTTATCTATATTTACCTTACTAAAAAAATGTTTATTTAATTAATTTATAGAAATTAAACATAAGAACGATGCTAAGAAAATGCAATAAAAGAGGTAAATAATTAGAAATAAGAGAAGCCTAATCTAAAATTGTAAGAATGGTTGTCACTATGCGATTTGCCAACATTACAACCTGCCTCCCTTCATGTCGGTTCAGATAATATTCAGTTTGTGAGATGAAAGGAGATAAGAGGGATTAAAAATTGACTCACCATTTCAGCTCCTGAATCTGAAAAATAAAAAAATGCTATTATGCAAATAAGAATTATAATTGCATACAATTAATACATGCAGGCTAAAGTCTACGAAAGCAATACATTTCAGCAGAGAAAATATAGATTACCAACGATTTTTTAAAAAAATTTGTTTTTAAAGTTATTGCACTTTTTATATTTTGGACACTTATTGAGTCTCTAAAAACGAATTGCACTAATTTTCTTAGTTCGTTTTTAATATATTTAACTGAAACTTTTCTATTTTAAAAAAGGGAGAACCCAAATTTGGGGTTTCATTTGATTTCCTACATACCCTTCCAGGTTATCTTTCATGTTTTTAAACAATAAATTTGCATTTTCTTTCTTCTTTATTTCATACTTCAAAATGACCTTTGCGAACAATAATTATAAAAACAATCCCCTTTACATAAATTCTTTAATTTTGTTTAGTGCTTGCTTAAAATGTAATTCCTTTACTGTTTACTCAATTTGTTTCATTAAGTAACAAAAATAAGTGTTTAAAATTTTTCTATATTGCAAACAAATTTTAAAGTGTGCAAAAAGATAAGTTTTTTTTGAATGAGTTAAGTATATAATTTTTAGCAAAAAGTTGCATTTTTCAAGTCTGAAATTTCTTGAGTTTGAATCAAGCAGGGATTATGATTAATAGCATCATTATATTGCCTCAATGAAAACAAATCCGTCGTGTTCTTTAAAAAGCCACAACATCGCAAGCCGACCGAATCAATTTCAAAAAAATGTCAGGTTCGACATATGCGACAGAATTATTTTAGAAACAAATAAGACATTGTTTTGATTTTCGAAAGTCAAAAACCGAATAGGAGGTATGATAGGACGAATGAAAAATTCACGAAATTAGAAAATTGCCGTCAATTAAAAATTCCAGAATGTTTAAATTCCCGGCAGATTATGATAATTACCGAGTTTGAAAATAACCGTTTAGATTGCAGAAATTTAAAATACCAAAATTGTCTTACGTGGGTAATTTCATAGTGTATGGGATATTTTATAATGTCGGCAATATTATTTTGGGAATTATTTAATTAATTACAGCATTTTCATTTTTACAATATCGAAAATATATAAAATCAATTAAAAAATATATAAGTATTGAATATAAATATAAATATAAATATTGAATTAATTAGTATAAAATTAGTCAAAGCAGGCAAAGTGTGCCTAGAAAAAAGAGTTTGAGAGCCTATTAGGACGCTAATCAAGTTGTTCGAACCTCCCTCTCCCATACTTTCCCGCCTCTACTCCCCCTAATTCCCTTCCCGATAGTTTAAACTTCGTTTTACTCCATTTCCTAACTCCTACCTCATCTACTCCTCTCATTTCCCCCACTTCTACTACTTCCTTCCCCTCATTTCCACCACTTTGCCTAATTCATATGCCCTCTCTTCTACTATTCCTCAATTACATCCTTTCCTATCACTCTCCCCCTCACACACACACCATCACAGTTGTCTGTGGTGGAGGGGAGGTGATACCCCTACTTGGCGCGTCCCCGGGCGGCAGATAGGGGAATGCTCGTTGGAAACAGAGAGTAGGGCTGAAATAAAATAGGCCCCGCGGACCAAACACACCTAGAACCCCAAGTCGAGGCGTGCACAACCGTGCCGAGGACTGAGTGGCACCAGGGAGTGGTGTCTCTAGGACAACAGGACGTTTCCTAGGGTGTATAGACCTTACCCTCGCATGCGGGGCTCTGCGGGGGTGGATGTTTAATTAAGCTAGCTAGCCCTAGCTACTCGTGGGATCAACATGGAAACAAATAAAGAAAACCAAAACAAGATGGAAATGTATACAGGGCAAGAAAAAAGGTATTGAGAAAAAATCCTCCTAAGCCCAAAAACTGGACTTCTTGAAAACACAGGAAGGAAGCCTGTTCGAGAAGCTGAAGGAAGCTATACATCGGGCTCATGATCAATACCAGAGGGTCGGTAATACCCAGAAGGACATCAAGGACAAAGCGATGAATGCGAAGGATATCATACAGCAATTAGAGCAGGCCCGAAATTCCAAAAGGATTTCCAATATGTTGGAGGAACAAAGAGAGAAACGTAAGAGGTTGAGAATACATCTAGCCTAACCAACAGCCCGTTCATGCGACCCAGCAAGAAATTGCAGGTTGAAGCGGAAAACCCCCCCAAACAGTGCCACCAAGGAAAGCTCAGAAAGACAAAAATGGGTCTGAGAAGGAAACTGAAATTGCCGAACAAAACCGCGAAAATCCGATGGAAAAGAACAAGACAACTCGAAGAAAGAGACACCCTCGCCCTGAGGCTATACTTATAAGCCTTACAGAGGGAAAAAAGTATACTGATGTCTTCAAAGACACCAAAACGCAAGTCAGACCAGACGAGATGGGAATTAGTCTCGGCGATCCGAGAAATGAGGAAGGGTGAAATAGTCGTCGAAATGAGCGCTAAAGCTGAGGACAAGGCCAAATTCAGTGAGGCCCTCAGGGCTGCAGAAGGAGAAAAAGGTAGTGTCCGAGGACTAGTACCTAGAGCTGTAGTGGAAATCCGGGATATGGATGCTACAACAGAAAAGGAAGAAGTCAGAGGAGCTCTGGAATCTACATTATATAAAAAATTGGGCGATGAACTCAAGATTACCCTTACACGATCGAATAGGTGGGGTAATATCGTGGCATTCGTTGAATTAGAAGAGACCTTTGCAAACAAGCTGGATGAAATGAGCCACATAAAGATCGGCCGGGTCAGTTGCCGAATCAGCAACAGAGAGATGCTCCTCCGGTGTTTCCGGTGAAACGGTTTCGGCCATATGGCGGCGGGATGTCAGGCAACTGACAGAACAGGTTCGTCCTGGAAGTGCCTTTAAGTGAGACGGAGATCCCTTAGGGCTAGAAGAAAAGCAACCGAGTAGCCGGAAAATGCCGAATACAAAGCAGCTAAGAAAAAGCTTAACGACTTTATTTGCAAAAGCAAAATCCGATGCTGAAAGATCTTGTGCGATGCTATCAATGAAGATACCTGGGGAAAGGGCTATCAAATAGTTACTGGAAAGGGCTATCAAATAGTCACTGGCCGACTAGGAAAACGGGCACCAGCAGGGCCCAAAGATCCGCAGACGATGGAAGAGATTATCTGCGCTCTCTTTCCAACACAACCGGAAAGAGGAAGCAAATACTACACACCCGAAGAGGCCCTAACCTTCACTGTAGAGGAACTCTGGGAAGCCGTAAGTGCACAGAGAGAAATTCCTGGTTATAGTAACCTGACGAACACAGTGAAATTTGTCTTTTACTACAATTTTCAGGTTAAA